>VUQK01011395.1:0-16837 GCA_015106715.1 Bujurquina vittata
TCTGGAATGCTCTCTCTCTCTTTTTCCTTCTGCGTCTGTGTGTTTCTCATTTGTTGCATGCCCCCCCCCCCTTTTTTTTGACTCTGCACAACTGTAATCAAAACCACAGACTGTACTTTCCCATCCATCTCCTTTATTTTTTGCCTGCTGTAGACCTGAATCTGAGAGCTTTTGCTCCTGATTTCTTTGTATCGGCTTGTCTCTTTTAAACCTACTATTATTTCTCTATAACTGCAGCTCAAACAAATGATGCAAAATCATATTCACAAACTCACTACTCAAAATATACAACTATATGTTTGTTCTAAATTTACTAGCCCAGAGTGATCATAATGTAGCATCTACAGTAGTTTTCCTTATAGAGCCACTCTTTTTTTTTTTACATGCAGTGAGTGTATGTCCATGACCATTTTTGCTCTTTATCAGAGGAGAAGTGACTCAGTCCTCCTCTTCACCGCTGTGTGTCTCTTTCACCCTCTGCAGGAGAAGGAGAAGAAGTACATGCTGCAGGTAGACAACCTGAAGCTGCGCGATGTGGAGAAGGGCTTCATGTCCAGCAAGCATATTTTTGCCCTCTTCAACACTGAACAGAGGTGTCATTACACACACACACACACATGAACACACATTTAAACTGCAACACAAATTACAGATTGCATAAAAACTGTTTTCGCTCTTCCACCTTTTAAGTGACCACAAGTGAGGACATAGTCATAAGGCTTTAAGAATATGCCGATAAGCATTAATGTGTAAGCAGGATTTGATTGTTGTTGCTATTGTAGATAATAAGTATTACATTATACTTTGGGGCAGTTTAATCTAAATAATGACAAGTGTTTTGTGTGCAAAACAAAAATGAAGCTTAAAAGTGACCAGAACAGTGAAATAAATCTGGCATGATATCAAAAAAGCAAATTTTGTTGTATAGTGGAGTAGAAAATCTGAAGTAAGAAAATAAAAAAAAGCAGAAACAAATAGAAATACTCCAGTTTACATGAATAACGCAGGTATTTAGTTAATAACCCTCACTGGCGGAAAGATATACAGCTGATGAGATGGGACACTTGCAGTGCAGTGATCATGCTGTGTGTCCACAGAAATGTGTATAAGGACTACCGTCAGCTGGAGCTGGCTTGTGAGAGTCAGGAAGATGTTGATGCGTGGAAAGCCTCCTTCCTCAGAGCCGGAGTTTATCCTGAACGGGTCACGGTAAGATTTCTTCTGAAGCACACAAGTGGAACAAAGACTGCTCATTTTATTGTCCATATCATATTGTTCATGTCTAGCAGTAGCTTAGTTTGTTTTGTTTTTGTGCTCTCTTTTAATGTTATTGAGTCTCTCATGCGCTGTATGTCCTTTTCAATGTCTTTTATCTCTCATTGCTCATTGCTCCTTGTAGGAGAAGGAAGGAAAGGTATGTTAATGTGGGTACTGCATCACCTTTTTTGTGTTTTCTGTATAAAGCTTGAACTATAATTTAGGATACATATTTACTCTGCAGCACATTTGAGCTGTGTAGCTGACAGTAATCAGTAAACATAGCTATTTGGATGATAGAAAGCAGCATAAAGTGAAGAGTCTAATGTTGCTTTAGTTTTAATTCTACTGCACACCACTGTACAGTTTACTCTTATTGATGACATCCCCTAAAGCCAAATAGACATGGTTCTGAGAAGTGATACAAAATACCAACAAGTCAGCTTGTGCTGCTTCAGCTGAATTAATCTCTGACCTGTTGGCACCTCTCCAGCCACTCTGTGCTCCTAAAAACCGTAAAGCATAGGTGGCGAAAAACATTTTGAAGTTGCACTTAAAAATAGGTCCCTTAGATGTTGCAAAGTCAAACACAATATTCACATTGATATGAAATAATCAAGAAACATTTACTTTTGTGTCACTTTAGACTAGTTACTTAAAACCAGCAAACAAGTTGTTTTTTGTAGTTTCAATTACGATACCTTATCCAATATTTCAGACCAAATTTTTAATGTAGATCCAACTTTTTTTTGAATACTGACATTTCTGCACTTCTTTTTGTTGTACTTTACAAAGGTTTCGAGCCACTCTTCAATTCTATTTTTAAAATAAATTTTCTCCTCGAAAATTGGAAACATTTGCAAACATAAATGGAAATAGTGTTTAAGACAAAAACTGAGTTTGTACAATTCAAACGAGCTTGAAGTTCAACATATGGTGTGACCACATTTATTCTTCAACACAGCGTGAACCCTCAGGCAACTTTCTTATAATTTCTTTACATTCAGCAATAGCTCTCTGAGCTTCTTAAAGAACATTTAAAGCTCTTCTTTGGATGTTGACCTCTTTTTGTTCTGTTCTGTCAAGATGATCCATGAGTTCAGTAATGTTGATGTCTGGGCTCTGCAGAGGCCAATCCATGACTAAAAGTGTTCAGTTGTGGGGTTTTTCTATCCCGGTATGCTTTAACTAAATTGACAGTGTGTTTGTGATCATTGTCATGGTGAAAAATGAAGCTGCTGCCAATCAGATGCTTTCCAGATGATCATACATGGTGGATCATAATCTGATGGTAATTTTCTGAGTTCATAATTTCCTCATTTTTGACATCATTTTATCCAAAACCACTGGTTGGCATGCAGCCCCAAACCATAACAGAGTCGCCACTGTGTTTTACAGATGGCTGTAGACACTGTTGTATCTCTCTCCTCACCTCCTCCATACTGTCTGACGTTGACTGGAACCAGAAGTGTAAAATTTGGATTCATTCATCTGGTGTAGATGTAGTTTTTAGGCCTGACACTTCTTGTTTGGTCATCTACTTGTTTCCGTTCCTTAGAAATTTCAAGGGCACACTGCACACCCTGCTGAAATGATGTTTATGGGTAATAGCCAAGTTTTCAGCTATTATTAGCTATTTGGGAATCACCTTGCTGGTGCAAAAATACTATTTTATGCCAGTGAAACTGTGTAATCTTTTTTTAAGAGATTTGTCTAAAGAAATGGACTAGAGAAAGTGCCTGAAGATACAATTTAAAATTGGTTCTTTGCTAAGATGTCTGTTATGTATAGACACAGGCCTGGTTCACCTCTTGAGTTAGATGCCTTTATTATGCATGAGTGATTCATAGGTCAGTGTTAAATGGCTTGACAAACAAACAAACAAACCAAAAAAAAAGCATTCCTCTGAAAATGGTCAGGTAGAAGGACTGGACTGAAAATGAGTAAAAAGCAGCTGAAAAACCATGAAAGTCATTCAAAAAGCCTGGATAACTATTGCTCAAGACCACTTAAAACCATAGTCTGGCTCCTTGGAGGCAAAATCTAAACAAATGAGGGGTGGCTCAAGACTTTTGCACATTACTGTATTTACATCAACATTGTACGCTGAACTACACTGAGGTGTGTTGTGTTCAGGTTGTGCCACTCATCACTGAGCTGATGATATAATTTCCTGGAGAAGACTCTTTCCTTCCTGTCCTTTCCTGTAGTGCATTTATCCTCTTTCTTTGTCTTTTATGGTGTTTTCTTTCTTGGTTCTTTGAATCTTTCTCACATGCCCCCCCAAAAATAAAATCTCTTAATTTGTCTCACAGAGTGATGGTGGTGATGAAAATGGTTCTGATAACCTCATGCACAGCATGGACCCTCAGCTGGAGCGACAGGTGGAAACCATCCGCAACCTGGTCGACTCCTACATGGCAATCGTCAACAAGACCGTCCGTGACTTGATGCCGAAGACCATCATGCATCTCATGATCAACAACGTGAGTCATCAGTGTGGGATGCAGCACTGTTATTGTTTGATATGTCATGCTGAGACAATAGGAATTTGAAATTTGACAGACAGCTATCAAAAGCACAAAGTGTACTTTTTTCTCTCCCTCTGTGTGCAGACTAAAGAGTTCATTAACGCTGAGCTGCTTGCCCAGCTGTACTCATGTGGTGATCAGAACAGTCTGATGGAGGAGTCTCAAGAGCAGGCCCAGCACCGTGACGAGATGCTGCGGATGTACCACGCCCTGCGGGAGGCCCTCAAAATAATTGGCGACATCAGCACATCTACTGTAACCACCGCTGCACCGCCACCAGTGGACGATTCGTGGCTGCAGGTGCAGCGTGGCGGTTCTGGAGGACGGTAAGACACATGGGACGGTATATATACTTATATACACGGTTAACCTCTCAAGGTTTACTGTGTTCATTTGTGCAAATATCACTTATTCATGGGCGTATAAAATACAAGACTTCTATTACAGGCTTTCTTCTAGTATTTCTATATTTTTAATATATTTAAATTTCTTCTATAATTTATCTGTTTTATGATTGACCATCTAGTTAAACAAATTATTACAAGTTCCCTTATTTTTGTTGTTAAGATCTGTTACAGTTGCAGAACAGTGACCTGTTCTTTTAATCGTAGTAACTTAAGCTAACCTGAGTATTTAAAAGCCTCCTCTTGATACAATGACATAACTTACCGACTGTCTTTAAACCACTTTGAAAAGCTTTTTTTCTATCCGCCGTGTTGGACGTGAACATGCTACCATTTTGTCACTGTTAAAGTGAACATTCCACCACGTTTCCACTTTAGAGGTGAACATCCTACAATGTTGCCACTTTGATCGTGAACATTCTGCCCGGTTTCCATGGTGGACATGAACATTTTTATCCTTCTCCCTCTTCCGCTTTGTGCCCCAGAGAGCTTTCTTTTTTGCCTCTCCATCTTTAACTACCTGTCGCCAGATGGTAGCATGATTCAAATGAAAACCATCGCAATTGAGCGTGTTCTCCAAAGTGCACGTTGGAGCACCTTTAGAGGGTGTGTGTGTGTGTAGCGGGGGGTGACAGGAGGAGGGGAGGTGAATGAGCACAGGGGCACCTAATCAGTACTGTGTCTCTGTTATTGATCATATCATATGCACAGCTGTTAAATACAGAAAATGCCAACTAGAGAAAAAATTTCCCGCACCGTTTTATTGACACTTTTCTGATGCTTTTATTGTTTTCTGCTCCTTTCTTCCCTTCGACTTTCTTCTCCAGGTCTCCAGCTACCAGTCCAACTCCAAACCGCAGGGCTCCACCAGGACCCCCAGCCCGCCCAGGCTCTCGTGGACCTCCACCTGGGCCTCCTCCTGCTGGGGGTCCCCCTGTCCCTTCTCGCCCTGGAGCTTCTCCTGACCCTTACAGTGGACCACCACCCACTGTGCCCTCCCGGCCTAACCGCGCACCCCCAAGTGTGCCTAGGTGAGTGGAAACTCTTATAGAGTATTTCCAAGTAGATTTTACAAGGACACTGACATCCAGACTGCAGTTTAACATAATGAGACATATCAAAGCTTAAGTGTGGATACTCTCTGTCACCAAGGGGGATGTGAAGACACCTGGCTGAGGGGATAAAGGAGGTAAATAAAGTAGAAAGCACTGATTTTGATAGAGGATAGATTAATAGGCCAGTAGAATGTTAGCTATCCCTAAATAGGCACTACAACTCTCATCTTCACTTTCTTTTTTTGGTTTGGGTGAACACCTGAATACTGACGACTTTCTTTCATCTTGATGGTATCTTTCTGCCACCACCACCAAACCTTCAACACGCTGTCAGGCATCACCAGCAACAGATAACCTGTTAAACTGTTTTTTGCTAAATAAAGGAGGAATAAAGGGGAGCTGGGAATGTGGGGGGGGTTCTTCTCCGGTATCCATTAATTGTATGTGTCTTCATGTAGTTTGTAAAATTTTGGCTCAGGCCTGCCTGTGTTTGTGAGCTAACCTGGACCTAACTGTCAGCAGCTTGCCAGTTTTTTTTTACTGTAGAGGGCACTAACGTGGCTGAGCAAAGCTCTCACTGGAACTTACAGCCTGTCAATATCCTCACTTAAAGCTCAATTGATTTTTTGCTGATTTTTGTCTTCCAAATCTGTTTTCGTTTTCTGGGCTGCCCTGAGTGAGAGCTTGGCACATGCGATGTTGGTCATTTTCTGCACTGTAACTGTTTGCACTCCTTTTCTCTCTTCTGGCTCCTCTTCTTCACCCCTCTGTCCCTCACCACACCTCTGTCCCACACATTACTATGATTCCTTCTACAGAATCACTATAACTGACCAATGAGGACTAACATTACGGGTACGTTGGGTACTGTCTGCCATCATGATCATCCTCATCACCATAACTTCCCTTCTTTCCCTTTCTCGCTGAAAGTATCTCTTGCAATGCATGACTTTTTCTTTTTCCTCACTACTCTTCTTTTATCAGAGGGCTGCATGAGCAAACACACACCCAGTTCGGAAGGTGTGTGTGTGTGTGTGTGTGTGTTTGCATCAGTGTCTTAACTGAGTTTGGTCTGCCTTTTGGACCTGATGTTATTTTCTCTGTATGGGGCATCAGAACAGGACATTTAGTCAGTGTAGTCCTAAAAAGGACTCAACTCAGATGTCCAGAACTTAACTGTTTTTGGTGCTATGCTGTGTGTCTGATGTTTTCTTTGAGTGACACAGTGCTGTATCTACCAAAATCACTTTCACTGCACAATTTAGTTAATCTGCAGTAGCACTGCTGGTGATTTTCTTTTTGGGGAAACACTTTATAGTTTAACCAATAAATTTCTTACCTGTGAGAAGACTTTGTCAGTAGACAGTACATCTTCTTTTTAAATGGTAACAAGGCAAAAAAAGAGGTTTTAGAAGAAGTTTGGTGTTTACCAACCCCAGCTAGCTTTGCAAAAAGACTAGAGATACTGGGGATACAGCAAGCGTGATTCTAAAAACGTCATTAAGTACACCGTGCTGGTACTGTGTTGTATCCTTCTTGCCTTCACAATGGATTTAATTCTTTGTGGCAAGGCGTTGGAAACATTTACACATTTAAAGACACTTAAATCACCTTTCTTCCCCATTTGATGCCCAATTTTATCTTCGGCAGGTCGGTTTGACCATGTCTACATGCCTAAATGCATTGAATTGCTGCCATATGATTGGCTGATTAGAGATTTGCTTTAAGAAGCAGTCGAGCAGGTGTACCTAATGAAATGTCTGTCCATATATAATTACATTTACTTTCTTGCTGAGTGCTACAGCACATTCATGTGGTGTCAGAAAAATGAGAAAATTCAATTCCTCAGAACATCTAGTGAGGAAAAGTTTGGTGCATGACTTTCTGAGATGTTGATTCCTTATACACTAAAACATGACGGACAAAAGTAAACATTTAGTTGATGCTAAGAAACTTTTGATTTATGGTTAAAATTTGCGTACTGTAACATTTAATTTTGCCAAAAGACATCTAACCTTAAGTTTCTGTAATCTTTCTAGAGTTTGAAAATATGACCCTGATTAAGCAATCAGAGTGTGCATTCATACAAAGGAGTATTAGGGCTACATTGAGAAAAAAATGAATTGTGCATTTCGAGAATAAAGTAAAGATTTTGAGAATAAAAGTAAAAATTTCAGGAATAAAGTCGAAATACTATTTTAAAAATAAAGTCAAAATACTTTGAGAAAAAAGTCGAAGTCATCATTTCAAGTCAAATAACTGCAACACCTTCTATAAAATGCCTTAGGTAGATGAAACAACTTTATCAGCTGATTTTAGGGGCTCGACACACGGGGAGCGATGTCGCTCGCTCTCTGTTCCTTTCCTACTGAACTTGTGCAAACTGAGATGAAGGAAATGAATGGCGAGCGAGCAATGTTGCTCCCGTGTGTCTTGTGATTCTACAAATCCCCTCTGGACTGCACGGAGGTACAATCATCGAAATCCTTTCATCTGACCATCACCAGTTTGTGTGGTTTTTGCTTCTGATGCAGTTTTCTGCACCATTTCTCCTCTCATCTCTCTCTCTCTCTCTCACCATCTCATCCTCATAGTTATGACTACATTGTGTTTGTGTACTAAAAGAGAAATAATGTCCTTGTTACTAAAACCGATTCTAAAGTATAGTTTCACTAACTCATAATTCAAGACATTCTGGGGGGTATAGCAGATGTGGTGTGGCAGTTGTTTGACTTGAAACAACTTAAATCTGCACATTTCAACTTTTTTCTCAAAATAATATTTTGACTTTATTCTCAAAAAGTATTTTGACTTCTCGAAATATAGACTCAAAATGCACAATTTTTTTCTCAATGTGGCCCTAATACTTATATTTGAATGCAACTTTTCCATCTCTCTTGCTAAGCAAAGATAAATGAAAGGAAGCTGAAGTTTGTTCTCATCTCCTGTTCTGTGTCCTATGTGATAGTTTTATAAACACTATATAAACTCTATTTCTCAGGATGTACTGCCACTTCGTTTCATTTTCTTTGTGTTAGTTTCCATCATAGTGAGCAAAATCTGCAAAGCTTGTTACTTTTTTGGTATCTTGCAACTTTCACTGGTGGGTATTGTGGTGATTAGCATTGTTGTCTCATAGCAAGAAGGTCCTGGGTTCAAATCCACCATTTGGCCTTTCTGTGTGTAGTTCTCCTCGTGTCTGCATTAGTTTTATTGCTGATTCTAAATTGCCCAAAGGTGTGAGTGTGAACGTTTGTCTGTGTCTCCGTGTTAGCCCTGTGACAGACAACCTGTCCAGCGTGTACCCCGCCTCTTGCCCTATGGCACCTGGGATAGGCACTCTAAAATGCCACACTTTCCCTTTAAAAAAACTTACTTGTTTACCTTTAAGCAACTAGTTTCTATTTTTACCATGGCCCCAAGTTAACTATTGCTTTAGAGGGCTGTTTAAATTAATGCCTTCTGATTTTTAATCTTGCCTAAAAAAATCAACAATGGATTTTTAAAACCTATATGAGTGGATTTGTTGTCCTGTAGCAGAACTACATGTTTATTTGCAGACCTGCACATCACCATAGATAAACAGCAGCTGGATGTGCAGTTACACCACCTTTATTTAACCTCAGCTGCAGGTATATTTGTGGCCATGTTAACTGAGCCTCATATCTTTGTCACGTTGGTTGTACTGTATTTTTGGACTGTGTTACCTCAAGATACAGTATTTCTGTGTGTGTTTGTGCATGAATGTATACATGGGCGGTCACAAAGCTCAACTTGTCAATTGGGAGTGACAACACTAATCCATCCTCTCCTTTATGTTTGTGTTTCCATGGCAGTCGGAGACCCCCGCCATCTCCAACCCACTAGACTCCCGGGCTCCTCCGTCCTTTCCTCCCTCCTCCATTTAATCCTCCTCTGGGTGAGAGGCCACAGACAGCAGCGCCACCCCCCTGTCGTTTTCTGCCTCACCCAACCTGTGATGGCTCCCCGCTCCTGTTTCTCCCTTACCTCCTCTCGTCCACTTTTCTCCTTCTTTCCCCTCACCCCTAACTCTCCCCCTCACACAGCGATGCAGAATACTTGAAACACACTTGCATGACTTTGCTGCATCCTCAGAACTTAAACTACGTAGAGACTGATCATCTAAATCATATGAAGCAAATCAGTTAGTGTGTCTGCACATGCACACACACAGTATACAGTATAGTAAATACAAGCAAACACTTAAACAGCAATATTTTTCCTGCCTTTAAACTAAAGGGGTAGACATTTAGCATGAAGCTGCCTGAGTATTTCTAATAAGTATTCTCAGTTATTCTCTCATCAGCAGTTGTTTTATCTCATGTTTATTTGATTTTTTTTCTCCTCCTTTTTACAAAGGGACACTTCACCAGAAAAGTGAAGTTTTGAATCATGGATAAAGCAGAAATTCAGATGTTTTTGGAGTCAATTTTCACAAGTGTTTCAGATAAAGTGACACAAATTCTTCATTTCGGTTAAACACTCACTAAAAGAAGATATCGCAGCATATTTCCTGTCTTTGTATCTCGTTACATGGTAATTTGATGCATGCTTTGAAACTGTAAAAACTAATGTTGTGCAGCGCATAAATGCTTTAGTTCTACTGCAGCCACTTTCAGCCTCAAGTACAAAGCAAAAAGCATTAAAAACAGAACTGACAATCGGTATTTAATAAGTATTTCTTAAGGAAGATGATGCAAGCTGGACTTGACATTAGAGCACTGAAACTCTGGTGTCTTGTCACTGCACTGTTTGGGTTTTAATGTTATTGTGGTTCTCCATAAAAAAATATGAAGACACACTTCAATCAAGTCCAATCAAGAACTAAACTAAAAAAAAGAAAAACTGTGCCATGAACGAGGAAGTCTATTTAACACGTTTGCAAATTATGGTTTTGGTTAATACCAGCATTTTTGTACATATTGATCTGTTTTTCACACGGCTAAAAAATATTATTGTCAGCTAACTGACCACTAACTATTAATGTGTGACAACAATGTAGGTATTCTGTTGTCTGTTAAGTGCAGTCCAAATGAACTTTAATTTCCTTAATGAAATGTTATATTCATCTGGTTGTCAGGCAATTCATCATTCAAAATTTCATCTTATCACATCACATCTGATGGCTGCAACTTAATTACATAAATCCCATGCCTTAATAACTTGTGGCCACACATTAATAACTGGTGGCAAAGCAATAATATCCCACATTATTTATTTTTTCCTCAACCATGTCACCCTGAAGGTGAACATCATGATTTTTCTGGTGTCTCCTCGCTTTTATTATTTCTCTTGTTATTTTTCAGTTTTCATCCTGCCAAATAATCTCTTTTTTTTATTTACTCTTATTTCTTTTCACCAAAACAGCCGGCCAAACAAGGGCAGCCCCTCTCGCCCAGAGAGCCCTCTGCCGCCATTCGACTCTTAGAAGAAAACATTCTCCCTGTCATCTCTTCCCCTTGTTAAGCTCATCTCGCATATGTCCATCAACTGTAAAACATTGCAACATCCACCCACCCACCCATCACTCACTCACTCACATGAGGGGAGGAAGGCTTGAATGAACTACAGAAGTAAAGGATCGCCGATAAACTCTTCACTCTCAGATAGATGCTGCTGCTCTTTGTCCATTCTTTTTCTCCTCCTCCTCTTTCAGCCTTGCAGGACAGGAGGAACTGCCCGTTGTAGCCTCAGGAAGGCCTCAGTGTCACTGTTAAATCCATGTGCGCTTTTAAACTGCTGTTGTCTGTGCTTCCACACAACCTATGCAACAAAGACAAAGGTTTCTCAGTCCCTTCTGACTTAAAAGCAAAAGATGATGCCTCCCGTGTCTTTCTTCCTCTCTGCTTCACACAGATGTTGTAACTAGATTATCTTAACGCAAATGTGCAGCTGCAGACAACTGCAGGAAACACGAGAATCAGACCTCAGAGGAAGGGAATCTTTGGCCTGGGTTGAAACCCTGTGACTGTTCTCTAGATAGCTCCTTACATATCCTCTTTATTCAGACAGAATGAAAATGGGAAGGGTTTTGAATATTTGCCATGTGAAAATGTTTATCCCAGTTGATGATCTGCCGTTTCTTCTCTTTTCTTTTCCCTCTTTCATTGTTTTTTTTTTTTTGTCCTTTTTCCAGTGGTCACGGGGGTGAGTGAGAATATTAAAAACAATCACAGTCTATGCATAAAACTGGCATTAAGAAAAACCAGAAAAAACAAAGTTCCTTCTCTCTTTCACCCTGTCCTATTGCTTTCGTGAGAGCCTGTGACTTGAACCCACCACCTTTTCTACCACTGACCCCCTCTGTCAGTGTGATGTCTTGTATTGTATTTTTGAACCCAGACAAAAATAACCTACCAGCCACAAAAAATCATCCACTATTGATCCCTTGTGCATCTGGGTACTCCATGACTACAAAGTAAACACAACTAAGCATATTCTACTTCTTATTTAATGGTAAATAGTTTGTTATGGACATATCTTAATGTGTTATTCTGTATATCTGTGATGCATCTTACTGAACATCCAATCTCTAGTGTAATAAACTGCTGAATATTTAAATTAAGAATAAATGAGTATATGTATGTATAAGGAAGTCATGTTTTAAAACCCTATTTAAAAAAATATGTACTACAGTGATAAATCTGGGCATCTGCAGGTTGTTTGATACTTTTGCTTGCAAGCAGAGGGCATTTGTTTTTCTTGTCCTTCTGTGTGTAGAATAGCAGCGAGGGACGAGGTGAATGTGTGAAGTCCTGCAGTGGCCGGGTCCTGCATCTAGTTTAAACTGATGTTGATGGAAAGGTGACTTTAACCTGCAGGACTGCTGTGCTCTTTCAAGACATTAAATACTTCAGTGTAATGGGGAAATATGATTTGGTGTCATTTTTTTTATCGTGGTAAATAACACAGTTATACAGGAACAGAGAAACTGAACTAAATCATCAGTATTCACCGATCACTGGTACACTAATAAGGTAAGAGGATATAGATGCAGACAGCAGCTCTGTGAGGTTGTGCATAACATAAAATATGTTGACACTTTTTTATTATTTCAAAGGAACCTAATTCATAAGTTTAAAAAAAAGCACCAGAGCAGCTAATTAATGTACATTTACTGTAACATTAAAAAACAGCTCCTTCCTCTCTGTTCTAAGCCCCTCCTACCAGATAGGCATGGACACGCAGAGTAAAAGTAAGCCCAATGTTCCTTTAGAAGCCCAGCAGGCTAGAGGATGTAATTAACTGGCTTGACTAGTCCAACCTCTTACTCAACCAAATCATTTACACATGCATTTACAAAGATTTTTACAGAGCTTTCAAGAAAATAATCAAGTGTCACTGCAGTAAATTCTTTGGACATTGGCTGCTTTTTCACTCCAGTTCTTGTACCTGACCATTTTCAAAGTATTTTTTTTCTTTTGTTAAGCCACTTTTTACTGACCTATGAATCATTCAAGCATTAAAAAGTACCAAACTCAAAGGATGAACCAGTGCTGCACCAACATATAACAGACAGCTTGGCAAAGAACCAGTTTTAATTTGTCTTTAGACTAGGAGCCCGTTGTAAAAATCACACAAGTTCCCATTTCTTTAGGTGGATTTATGAAAAATGATAAATATAACACAGTTTGACTGACATAAAATAGTATTTCTGCACCAACAAGGTGCTCTTACCCCCAAACTGGTCATATCTCTGCAAGGTGTTCAGTGTGTCCTTAAAGAAATGAGGAAACAGAAGAAGTGGAGGAGAAAAGAAGTATCTGAAAGTCATTTCCAGCAAAATTCTGCAAAGACCTGTCACAGGCCTGAGAAATGCCTTTGGCCCTTCAGTTAATCCATCTACTGTTTACCGAAGCCCCATCAGAAGTGGTCTCAGTGGAAGGATGGCTGTCAAGAAGCCATTCTTAAGGAAGGGAAACAGGAGGAAAAGGCTAAAATATGCCAAAAATATACAAGAACTGGACTGAAAATCACTGGCAATGGAGACTATTTAGTGAAATGGCAAAAAAATCTGCCAAGAGTTCAGTGCTGAAGAAGAAGGAGGTGACTTTTATACTGTATTTATACCGTATGTTTACAGATGTTTAAACCAATTGTTGAACCCATTTCTTAGCAAAATATAAAGAAATGAGGGGTGCTTCAAGACTTTTACTCAGTATTGTATTTAAATAATTAAATATTGCATATGTGATAATTAGCATATTAGAAAGGCATGGATATATTTATTTAGTAACAAAAAAAACCAAACAAACCTTAAGATAACCTTTAACTTCTTGGGTTTGATACTGAAACAAGACTCTTTATTCATGTTTGATAGAATGCATTTCACCATTAGGAGGAAAACTCAGATGGAGTTCTGGATGTGTCATACTTCCAGATGCACAGGCTCACGGGACACAAGGACAAGAAAACAACACCAAAAAACACATACACTAATCATCATATGTGCGCTTTCACAAATAGCTTGCGAAGGTATCACACAGATGGATGCTTAAGAGGTGGTTGCCATAGAGGCACATGAAGATCACAAACTCTGGAGACTGAGGCGCAATTACCTGCTCAAAGTCTGCTGTGACACAGCACCACAGATATACCTGTGTGTATGAGGGGACCCACAGCTGGATGCTGCCTCACATGCCATCTTACTCCTTTGTCATGGTTCTCCAGAGCCCATTTCCTTCTGCTCTCTCTCTCTCTCCTGCTCTCTGGCTTTCTTTTCTGCTCTCAGGTACCTGTGATGTTTGGGGTTTCTGGCAGGTGTCATGGGCTGCGGCAGCTGGGTTTGTTACACACCAGTTCTTCATCATCTCATCTAACATAGTACTGAAGGACCAGGCTGCCTTCCATTCATTGTCAGATGAATTTTAGGCCCCTTAAGCCAATGGTTAGTCTAATTCCTTTGTACCTCGCCTTCACAATAATTCACCTTGTGGCAATGTTGAAAAGGAAAATGAGGCTAGACCGGAAGGTCCCCTGGAGTGAGAGAGCCTGCAGAACAGGCATAGTAAGCATGACAGTTTGGATGACAAGCCTCACTTCAATTCTCAAGCTAACTGAGGAAACAACTGAAAAATGCGCCATTCAGCTTTCCTTCAGACTCATTTTGGTTTAACATGGTGATGTAGGTGAATGAGGCAAATTCTTTGATGTGCCACTTTAAATCAAACGCAGGACTGTTGGCATGGATGCAGAACAATACAGTAACGTCTCCTTCAATACGTAAATGATGAAAAGTGTGTGTGATAGTTGTACACCTGCATATTTAATGATTAAAAGTTTTCCTTAGTGTTTAGGATAATTTCAGAGCACGTGTTTTCTTAGTTATCTCCTTGTGGGATTTTGGGAGTGCATTTTTGCTTAATCTGAATATCTGTGAGCTTTACTGAGTGGAACCTGCAGCAATGTTTTCAGAGTGCTGAATGTTTTCATTTTGCAAACATAAACATCACAACCATGTGTGAGTGACACTATTAATTTCATCTACTAGTTTAAAGTAATGCCATTCAATACAATGAGTTTACTCATAAAAACAACACTTGGTAGGTAATCCAATCTGTTATTCACCGTTTCATAGTAGATGTAATTATCATTTAAGAATACTGTTGATAACTGTAATACAGCGGAGATGCTACAGCAATGATGAAGTACTAATATACTTTAACACCTTTAGAAGTGAGCAGTGAGTGTGTGTGTGTGGATCTTTTTTCACAACGCTCTGTACCACACGCATATATGTGTGTATGTGTGTCCTAAAGCTTTGTTTACGACCGTCTGAACTGTCACGTTTAAGAAAGACAGGTGGTTGTGCCTTTTTTGGGCTCCCACCCTAAGATCATACAGGTTTTACAACACTCCTGTGCCTGTGTGACAAAGTTTTTCTGTTAAGACCAATCCACATATGACCTCCTAAGAGTGTTATACTTAGGATACGAAATAAAATATAAATGCCTTGTAATTTGTCTGTCTTTGCTAGGCTACATAACGCTTCTACTGTAACTATATTTTCAAAACAAACAAACGCAGACGCAGGGATATGACGTTATAACTGCGCTGGGTGCTGCATGAATCTTTCTCTTAAAAACAAGTGTAGACTCAAACACTCAGGCTGCTGTTACAAAGATCAAATCTGTAAATAGTTTGTCATTTTACATTGACAAAGATATTCTTCATCTATTTGGGCCACATAATGCACTAAGGAGAGCTCAGTTTCTACTCACACAGGCCACTCACTCCGTTCTTTTCACCTTTTTAAATGATTAAAACACTGAGTATAGGGATAGGTTTTTAAGTGGATACATTCTACAGAAATACATGTGGAAATATTCCAGTTTGAACTGTCAAAATATGAACATTCAGAAAAAAAAGTGATAGGTCGACAAAGTGACAGTTTTAATAAATATGTAAAAAAAAAAACAACTTTTTTTCTTGTTTTTAAGGAAAGTCACCTACTGCAGCTTTAAGCCATATGCTGCAGAGATGTTTTTGCTCTTACTAAGGATTTTGATGTTTGACAGTCACAAATGTGTTTAATGTGAATTGCATTCCATTGTTTGCCATTTGGCAAGAAGGATTTTATTTTTAATGTTCTATAAGCAGAAGTGAATGGATGGATGGTGGATGGATTTTCAAATGCAGTAAATTAGGTAATAAAAATCAGATATTACACATTTTTTTAGTAAGTCAGGTAAATCTATCCTAAAGATGTTTTGATCTAGCTCACATTGTGCTTTTAGTTACATTTACTCAATTTATGCAGTATTTCTGCTTAGGTAGTTCAGTCAGATGTAAGTGAAAATATCACTTACATTTACTAATCACTCCTGTTTTGCTATAACCAATTTGAGGGCATTCAATTAAACTCAATATTTTTAAGTGTAAAAATGTTACACTAATTAAATTAAGTAATATGCAGAATAATTTTTCCAATGTTTATTGGTGCGATGGAAACTGATGAATTCTAAGGAGTGGAGTCTGCAGTGTACTTTAAGAAGACACAGTTTCACACTTCTGTTTCATAACCATACAAGAAAAAGAAAATCCACTAGACAAGAAGCAAAAAGACCAAGTTCTAAACACAATTCCCAAGTGTAATGATACTAGAAATCTCAGGGTGGTCTTTTTCTCTGATTTGGGATTTGGGTGAAAATGGAGATGTTTTGTGGGCCTGTGGTTCAGTCAGAGGGAGCAGAGTACCATACATGAAACTATCACTTTGACACAATAGGCAACAGTTCTCCTTTCGCTTTCATCGTTTTGATCTTGGCCTTTATGGTGTCATCCATCGCCTGTCGGCAGCGGTGGGCATAGTGTGCCAGCGTCTCCTCTTTCTCATCCCATGGTGCCAGGGCGTGAAACACCTCTGGAGCAGCCAGGCTGAGCTCGGCTATGGCTGCCGTACGAGATATTGTGTTACGGTCCACACCGATGCGGTCGAATGCCACCTTCATGGAAACACTACGCCGAAACTCCTGGAGGGCAGCCATGTAGCGTGCTATTACACCTACCACGTTTTTCACTGCAACCCCCCCCCCCCAAAAAAAAACGTATTTAATATCTCTTTCCCCTC
>VUQK01011396.1:3176-16189 GCA_015106715.1 Bujurquina vittata
ACACACATATATACACACACACGTCGTTTGTTTTGGATACATCACGTTGGTATGAAGTTTCCAGGATGAGCCAAACACGTGAATTAAAAGGAAATGAATCAACATCAGCGCCGGTTTTTTAAGTAACTTCTGGTTTGAGCTCCTCACATGTGGTGACAAATAGAGCCGTTTTATTTATATGAAAACACATCTTAATTAATCCTGAGATGAAGAAAATCAACCGGCCTCTAAAACGAAGGCTCGGCTCTGAGCGCATCGAGCATCACTGGAGATGAGTAATGGGTTCTGGACGGGAGAGGGCCCGACGTTTTTATTCCAGTGTCATTTTAAAGTGATTGATGGTCAGTTTCCTTCCTTGGATAACAAAGTTAAATGTGATTTGGTTTCATCTGTCTAAAGTGGCCCGTCTATAAATATAGTCTTAAACAACAGCAAACCACTGCTGCTCTCTAAATGGAAAACAGAGACACCCAGCAGCAACTGGGTTTTTCTTTTTAACTCCAAAATAAGAAGAGACATCCAAGGCTGTGTGTGGGCGAAAAAGAAAACCAAGAGTCTGGAAGTGGCCGTGAAAACTGCAGGATCTTTGACTGTGCTGCTCGGCTGAAGCTTCCCAGCGACTGACTGACACTGAGGGGACCGCGATGAAGCTGCAAGGGGAAACAGCCTGCAGGTCGCTGTGAGCTTTAAAGTGACCGGCGCTCGACCCCCAGCGTTACATAAACACGACGAGCCGGGCGGGTAAAGTGACGCCAGCCTGCACATTTAACCTCACTGTACTGCAGTCTGGTTGGGGGGGGGAAGAGGAAGCTCCCTGCGCTTTATTTTTGGATTAGTCATCATGGGGAATTCTCAGGGTTTTACAGTGTGGCCGCAAAAGAGGTTCAGAAAATCAGATAAATATTTAGCCAGGCCCGGGACAACACACAGCCTGACCGAGCACTTTCTGCAGTGTCACTGCCGGGCTAAAGAAGATAAATACTTCACAAGCAAAAAGTCCAGGATCACCATGAGCACACTGTAATTAGGCCAGCCGAGGCTGCAGCGTGAAGTTGGTGTTGGCACGTTAAGAGCAAAAAAAATAAGCACTGACTCACTTTTGACGGCTTAGCGCGCAATCTCCCGTGACCTTGAAAGTGACCTAAATGGGGATCGCGCTGCCTGTGTGTGTGTGTGTGTGTGTGTGTGTGTGAGTGAGGCAGTGGAGGACACTGCGCCTCATCTCTGTGGGAACATCTGTGTTAATGACAGCTGAGCCGGTGATAATGCAGTCCAGCCTGAATGAAGTAATCCAGCTAGTAACCCCCCCCCCGCCCCCCCCCGGGGGGGGGGGGTGCTGGGTGTCCATTAGGTTCAAGGTGCCTACAAACATTCACACAATCAGGTTAGCGCAGTCATTCAGCGCCACACAGTCACGAGTCCAACTGCCAGGAAGTTTCCCATCCTCGCTGCACACAAGCCGTCGCCCACGCTGACCCCTTCACACTCCGAATACCAAAGTGAAACCAATGCACAACCGCGCGAGGAGGCCAATCAGAGTTAGAGGCTGCTCTTCCCTCTCTGGCTTCTCCTCTGTTCAGGGAGTTCACGTCGAATCTCACGTCGAGTGGCTCCCAGACCTTTTCCTCACACAAACTCAGTTTACTTATCGAGCTTTATACTGGTCAGTGGTTACTCTCCAAAAAGTCCCAAAAAAAAATGAGCCCTGTATTTAATTTCTCTAACATAAGTCGACCTATTACATTAAATTTCAGCCCTGTGCCTGCAATCTCATGCATCCCATCCCAGGCCTCGATTCGGCCCTAAACTCATCTGCTGTCTGCTGATTGGCTGCCCCTCATTAAACAGAAGCTTTCAACAGAAGGTGGGTGGGGCTTCTGTTTTGCCATACAGCGCACATTATAAGGCACTTTCTTTAAACGATGACGCCGCGTTAGTAAAAAAATGCCAAAAAATATTATTTTGAACTGGAAATCATGCAAAGCTGCTCTAGCAGAGCTCAAGAGGAACAACGTGGGGATGGAGATGCACAAAAAAAAAGATCCTCTTGGCTCGTGTTGATAGGCAAACTTGTACTTCACGAGTACTTTGACTGTTTTGAAAATTTGAGTACATTTGTTCAAAAGTACCTAAAACAGGACCTGACTAATTGATACCCTCACCTAGGTGAGAACATGGTACGCCCCCTCTGGTGAGGAGATGTGGAAAAACTCATTTATAACTCAAAGGCTTCGACGCGGTCCCAATCAGAGGGAATCCAACGCCATTCGGGCCAATAAGTTTCCTCCAGCTGGCAGCTGTTGCTCTCGTATCTCTGAATCTAATCACAGTGCCATCCTCGCTGCAGGAGGAGAGACTATTACAGCCGCCAAGCCTTCTAGGAAAAGAGACAAGTCCTAATTAGATCAGGAGCTTATGAGGCTGAGAACAGTGAGCGGCAGCGAGAGCCACAAAAGCCAGGGAGCGGGATCTGACAGCATGCAAGGTCATTGATCGCGTTACAGAACGGCAGCGGGAACCTGCTCGGGCTCAGCCTCTGTATCGAGGCTTCTTCTCACCTATCCTCCTCCTCCTCCTCTTCCTCTCTGCTGGGGAAAAACAAGCCTCGTCTCTCAACCACCCGGTGCCCTCAGGGGAGGAGCTGAGATGTTAATGAGAGCTGCTGTGATGTGGAAACACGGGGCATGTTGATGGCATGAAAATCCATTATGATTTAATTTAAACAAATCTCCTCTCGACTGTAGGATGAAGGCCACTGTTGTTGCAGTCTGAACCGCGAGCGCGGCCGAAAGCTTTGATCAATTTGTCGAGCTGCGATTGTTTAGGCCGGGTGGAAATGCCAGGCATTTACTTCGCCCGTCCTCCTCTGTTTTGGATATTCAAAGACCTCATGTTGGGCTGTGGGAACTTTCAGCGGGGAGATTTTTTTATAAACTGGTAAAAACTGTCAGGTTAAATATTAGATGTAGCTCAAATAATATTTATTAATATTTGCTCCTGTGCACAGAAAATATTTGGTGGATTCTGTTGTTTAATCTTTGAATTTAAGATGCTGCAGCAAAAGATATGATTTTTTTTTTATTGGTTGCTTTATGAAATGATCTGCTTATTTACCACAAATCCATTCTTCAGAAGTCCTTTCAGGACCTTTTTCTAATCTGGAGCTTTAGAAGACAGACTCTGACACATTAAATGAAACAGTTAAGGACCCTGGAGAGGCTGAAGGGCCTGAGCCCCTAAAAGACTGGGCCTGCATTTCCTATAACGCACACCATCACTTTATGGTGCACATTTCATATGAAAAATCTGCGATCTCAAGCAGAGATACTGTATCTTCAGGGTTACCACCAGAGCCGCAGAAGACACTTGAAAACTGAGTTCTTAAAAGGTAAAACTGACGCTTTAAACATCAAAAATGTTCTACTGTACAGGAAGTGAGCCGTTTGATTTAAAGCCACTGATGAAAAGACGAGAAACCGACGTGTCGCAGCACGTTTCTGTGATCGCTCACTGCCTGCAGACTTCTGGGGAAAGCAGTGCAAAACTATTAAATGAGAAGTCGCCAGATAAGACAATGAAGCTTTCGCGTGCCAAATCTTTTTAAAGAGACACTCGGTGATCAAACCCAGCACAGCTGCGGTCTTTTCGCACAGCGCCGGGCGCGTTTGCGCTTTCGGCTCGCCAGGAGAGACCGGTGGCCGGCTCTGAGGGTCCCACGGGGCTTTCCTGCAGCTGCTCGGAGACTCTCGCTGCTTTCTCTGTCTGCAGATGCCGCCAGACAACCATCTGCTTTTATAGCTCATTTAGCACATACACGTTCTTGCGTATACGGGATTGGTGCTGCACGTAAACACAGTGGGACACGTCTCAACAGAGGCCACAACGACAGCTCTATTGACGTGATAGCATCACACATGATGAGAATCTCCCATTCCACCACATCTCAAAGATGCTCTACTGGATTGGGATCTAGTGAGCGTGGAGGCAGTGAACTCATTGACACGATTGAGAAACCAGTTTGAGACGATTTGAGCTTCGAGACGTGGCGCGTTATCTTGCTGGACGCAGCCATCAGGCACTGTGGTCATACAGGGATGGACATGGTCAGCAACAATACCCAGGAAGGCTGTTGCAGCCTAAATCATTGACACAAGGCAGGATGGAGCCATGCTTTTGTGTTCGACCAAATTCGGACCCTACCATCGGACCCTGCAGCAGAAATCGCGACTCATGAGACCAGGCAACATTTTTGCAATTATATATTTGTCCAGTTTTGGTTAGCCGGTTTGAACTGTGGCCTCAGTTTCCTGTTCTTATGTGAAAACTGAGCGGCTGCTGTAGTCCATCTGCTTCAGGGCTCAACATGTTTTATATCCAGAGATGCTCTTCTGCAGCCTCATGCTCGGTTTGAACTTCAGCAGGTCGCCTTGACCGAGTCTGCACGCCTAAATGCACTTAATGTGTTAATAAGAACACGTCAACGTGAGGCCAGTTAGTGCAGATCTGAGACGCTGTGTGTTGATCTAAAAGCTTTTTACATGATATCTGAAAACCAGCAAACTTTTAATCAATTGACAGTTTTATCAATAATTTTCTATAAAATAATACAAAACAAGCCCCAGAGCGGCATCTTTTCCTTGAAAAATAAAAGCAGATTGGCTAATTGGTAACAGTTTTGTCACAAACTATGTGCAGCTTGAAATAATTAAAAACATACTGGAAAAGTGGGAAGATTGTAAGTGAATCTCGTCCTCCAACAGCCTCCAAAATTACAGCTTCACACAGACGTTAAAGAAAAATAGCAGGTCCTCATTGGCTGATCGGCCATGGGACAAAAAAAGGAAACATCACATTCGTGTCTGTTGCTCGGCTAACTGAATAATCTCCAACATTATTTTAGGTAAAGCGCCGTGTTGTGACTGTGTGTATCTGACGGACACGACTGCCGCTTCTTCCTCTCATGTTGATGCTGCTGCCCACCTCCACCTCCACGCCATTCACTGCTTTCTGAGCTTTTCCTCTGCCATCAGCAGTAGGCAGGAGGTAATGTTACATAATCCGAGTGCGAGAGACACGGCGTTCCCTCACTGTGTTTTTTTTATCTTCCTCCTCCTCGTCTCATTCTCAGTCCTCAATTTTCCCACCTTACCAAACCAAACCAAACCAAAGCAGCTTGAAATCAGATTAATTGATTAATCAATTAATCACTTCCACCTACATTTGGGTTCAACACAGAAGATAAAGAAGCTTTCTTTATTGTGACTGGGTCATAAAAGTCGATTGCAGCTTGCAGGTTTCTAAAGCCCTTTTCAGAAATAAAGCGTCATAAAGCATCCGGCTGAGTTTGAGTTCTCGCCGCTTTAAGCAGCTCGTATCGCTTTAGCAGACGGTGCTGCTCGGCTGGAGTCTGCAGGAGGCTGTAAATTCACCAGCCTGTTAGCTGCGCTCCTCTCACATGACTGAGAATCACACTGGCTTTGTGTTAGGGAGCTGGCAGGCCACACACACACACACACACACACACACACACACACACCTTCTTCAGCTAATGTCTAAAAAAAAGTTCAGGACTGTATGAGAAAAATAAATAACAAATAGATTAAATAATTTCCTTACGGTGGCAGATTCCAGAGTTAAATGTCCGTCATTGGTGCTGATCATTCCTATACATCCACAGAGGTTTCCAGTAAGTGGTCTCCGCCAGCTTGCAGCCTAAATCCAGTGAATTTTACCCAGCAGACTTCACCCACTGACCTTTTGGCCTCTTGCTGGAAGAGAACTGCCTCCCTCTCTGTGTTGCACATCTGCCCAGATGCTACAGCTCTGCAGCACCTGCTCAGTGGAAAAGCCGCCTGCAGTCCTCCTTGGTGGCGATTAGCTTTAACTCAGACTGCGTGTTCTTCAATCTAACTTGTTGCAAACGTAGTTGGTTCTTTTGCGTTTGCTCTTGAGGCAGCGGAAGCTCAGCAGGGGATCTCAGCCATGCATTTCTAACCCCTTTGTCTCCTGTTTGTGGCAAGCCGGGGAGCACAGGTTTGACAGTTTTTGTTTGACGCTGTAGTTCCTGTAGTGTGGTTGTTTTTTTCTAGAAAGAGTAGTGGTTTGGTTTTTTTGTTTTGGGCTTGGAGTCCGCGAAAGTGTATCCACTTCCTGTTTGTTCATTTGTCTTTATCTGTATTTTTTGGGTTGTCACTTTGTAAATAAATGGCTAGTTTTTTTGAATCAGAAATGATTTAGGCTTCTTTTACATCCACATGGAGCTGATGTTGTCATCTGCTGATATTTCTCATAGGCCGTTTAAGTCTCAGCTTCATGCAAATCACTTATTTAGGTTATTTCCATTTTGTTTTCATTGAGAAGCCAACTTTTGCAACTCTGCCGAGGGCATAAAGAGAGGCAGACAAACGTAGCGAGCGACTGGGTGAATGCGGTAAACAGGAAACCCTCTGACACTGGAGGATTAACCGCAACCCCTGCCAATTCCTGCGCTTCGAGGGGAGCTAACGAGATGATGCATGTAATAAAATTACAGCAATAAACAGATCTGCAGGTACCAGCGCTCATAAAGGCTCTGGTAACAGATATTTCTATTCTTACATGAAGCTGCTCGGCAGGGGAGGGGAGAGAAGCTCAGAGATGATCTCATACTGTGTGGAAGAACAAGTCTAAGTTCAGCTTCGCGCTATCTGTGGACGAGCTGTTGCGCAACGCCTCCAGATCATCCCCGGCTGCAGCTCAAGAGCTTACGCCGTCCTGCAGCTCATGGAGTGCGTCAGCCGCTGCTGTCCGGCCGCCGAGGCCGAACTCGCTGCCCCGGAGGAGCGCTGGGGTGACTGAGCGGGGCTGCGGGTGGGGACTGGAGTCGTTAACCCCTTGACTGACATTGTTGTGGTTACTCAGATCATGTTTCACTGATGGAAAACTAATAAAGTTTTGAAAATCGTAACATTCAGTTTCTTTTCCAAAAAAATGAAACAATTTGCTACATTTTATACTTTTGAGCAGCTGAAGGTCTGAGCTCCTCAAATGTGACGCTTTTCTGATATTATTCAAACTTTACATGCAGCACTTGTTGAATCTTTGAACTGTTGGTCAGATCAGTGAAGGCAGCCCCTAATCTCGAGCTCTGGGGGCTTACGGTGAGCACTTTCTGCTATTTCCTGGCATCACGTCAAGAAAATAACAAGCAGACTATATTCTAGTGGCAGCATTTTTGAAAACATCCTAATAAATGTTATATTAATTTTCCTGACACAGCAGGACCCCAAACACCCACGAAACGACGCTCAAAAACAGTCAGAGAGACGGCGCAACGATTACAACAAAAAGAGAAAAAGGAGGAGGAAGAGGCAGACAGAAACAAGCAGACAATGAAGCAGCCCACACTGAAACAAAAGCCTGCAGCGAGGAATAAAACACAAAGTGAGGCGCACAAAGACGAGCGCTCGCAGCGGCTGCACGATACCTGATAGGAGGGCAGGAGAGTAGCGAAGAAAGTCGAGACTTTCTCAGAGAGCAGCTGGCTGCCCCCCTCCCGGAGTCAGACACGCTTACGGGGAAACACCTGACATTTCCGACCCAGACGGCACACACTTTCCCAACCGATAGCTGCTGGCATTCCTCTGTGGCTCTCTCTCAGTGTCCCAGAGAGACGGAGAGAAAAGGAAAGGAGAAGGCTGAATCGGCACTGCAGAGCGGAAAGCCGAGCGTCTGGCTGCCGTCTGTCCTCGCACACCGACACACAGCTGTGTCTCTGCGCTTTCACTTTTGCCTGCTTTCTCCGCTCGCAGTGTAGCAACCACGCTTCTTTCTCCTCCCTGCCTGGCTTCGCGTTCCTTCTCCCCCTCCTCCTCCTCCTCTCCTCCCTCTTCGTCCTTCTTTTCTTTCTTTTTTTCCCTAATCCCTACTCTAAATCAGGGAAAGCCCTCACCGCCTGAGTGCCGACTTCCCCGAGCTGTGAGCGCGCTCTCTTCCTGTAAAAAAGAAAGAAAGAAAAGCAAACAAAAACCAAAACAACAAATAGCTCTCAGCACAGTCCTTAATTCCCTCAGGCTCATATGCACACAGTCAACAGAAGATTATCTGCTAACCTACATGTGGCGTTCAACCTCCCACGCCCCCGTAGAGCCTATAAACGCCATCTATCTGTTCTGTGCATCGATCCGATCTGCGTAGGCGACTGTGGGGACTAATGAAGACGCTAACGAGAGCAGCCACGGACACCCTGAGGACCTGCAGGATGTGTGATGCACAGGGTCAGCGCCGCACCACGTAAACACACAGGGACGCGCTTTTAGGAGCGAGAAATCTGCATCAGATTTTCATTAAATTGCAGGCCTGTCAATAACTCCCATCTCCTCATTGCAACGCAGTCCTCAGCTAGGAAATCTGGGGTCCTGGTATTTCTGTGGCTGTTACACTTTGAGGCGTAAAACCCACCTAAACATGCCGTCCTCGAACACAGCAACGGTCCCCAGAAGCACAAACTGCTCAGAAAAGGCTTGAGGAGCACTCTCTGCAGGAGGCTGCGGCCACTTTAGACTCACCAGTTAACCTAACATGCACAACTTTGGGCTGCAGGGGGAAGCCCGAGTACCCCGAGAGACCCCCCACAGGCACAGAAGACAAGATGTAACGCGGTGATCAGCAATTTTTATAAGTTCCTGTATGTTTGTCTTTAGCTGAGACTAGCTAGCAGTTGGCTCTGTTTGTCACGTCTCTACATTTCAGTCTTCTGTCATTAGCAGAGATTAGATTAGGATCAGGCGCTTGTGGATCGTGTGGCAGTCGACGGAGGTCACGGCCCCCCAATCCACCTGCGGCAGCTAACAGCAGGACCGCTGCTCCTCCACATTGAAAGGAGTCAGTCGAGATGGTTTGGGTCTCTCGCCAAGAGGCCTGCTGGATGCTTTGTGAAGTGCTTTGGGTATGTCTAACCAAAAGGAGACCCCGAGGAGGACCCCGGGACCTGCTGGGCATATTGTCACAGGCAGCTTTAAACCTACTGAGGGGTTATATTTTTTAACCTTTCATTACTCACCTCTCTCCTCTGAACACCTGCCTGAGACTCACAGTTAGTCATGCGGTGCACATGGAAAATAAAGTCTGCGTACAGTAAGAAACAATACCTGGATTTTATTTCACGAGGCACATCTGCACCAAAGCCTGAGTCACACGCCGATGCCCTGCAGCACCGCACACAGCTTCCCTTCCCTCTCAAAGAGTTTCACATGGCAGAAGTTTCCTTCTTATTTTCTCTTATTTAAAAAGGGGTTGTTGGGGGGGGGCAGATTTGCTTAAATCATGCAGAAAGCAAGGTCTAAAAATACCACCAATCAGGCTTTTCCTGAGCGAGCGCCGTAACGATGAGGAGGGAAGTCGGAGATCACCGCGGTTTACAATTCCCCGGAGACTCTTGAACCCGAGAGGCATCGGGAGCTCAAGAAATCTCCCCTCCACCGCCAGCATCTCTCCCCATGGCAACAGCAGCTAAAGGAGGAGACGGCCCGTGTTACGCAAGAGGAAGAAGCTTTGCCAGCAGGCAGAACCCCTTCCTCCTCCTCCACATATTTTCACAGCCTCCTTACATTTGTCCCCATTTTTCTCCTCACCAGACATCTTTCTTCCTCACACTTTCACACGCTGAACTCTGGCACGCTGCCATCCACCTCGTTCCCCCATTCTCAGCCGCTGCTTTGCCCCCTTTTCATCCTTTTTTTTTTCTTTCAGTCCCTCGTGGGTGGCATTTATCTTTGTCCGAGGCTGCAGAAGCGCCGCCGCCGGTGCTCCACGGCTGAGCAGGTTTCGATTTTTAAAAAAAAGTTAGCGCTACGGTCAACTGACCTGATAGCTGTCTCGACACAATTGCTCAGAGGCTCCGTGTGACGGCCTGACCCAGGTTTCTGTGGGGTTCACTACGATGAAGACCTTTTTCAGACTCACACACGATTCAGTGTAATACCTGTTCCAGGTTCATACTGACTGATATATAACAATGGCATGGAAAACAAGCAGAGACAAGACTGATCTGCTACTGCGTCACATTTTTTCACTTCCTCACCGTGAGCACCAATAGTCCCTGAAACCAAACGAAAGGCGCACGAGAGGCAGAAAATATGAGAACGTTTAAAGCAGTGACAGCTAGCAATCAGCTAGCAATCAGCTAGCGATCAGCTAGCGATCAGCTCTGATGCTAATTGGAGATAATTTATCTTAGGTGATGGATCACACCTCACACACACTCCCCTTCCAGTTCTGACTGTATATTCCTTCATGCACTGCAGGCTGTTTGTTCGCACTGACTACCCCCCCGTCCATGCATACTCACGCCTTAGCCCTAACAAGTCATTATCCCATTAGCTTTGAAGATCCCACCATGTTCCCCCTTCAGACCCTCCGTTCATCACTGCCAGATTCTGGATCCTTTCACACTTTCATCAAGCATTCCCAATGCCCGGAATTTCTCCTCATCCGGCAATTTCTTCCAATATCGGAGCGGCTACATCCACTTCACGCAAAGGGATCCTGACAGTCCAGCTAAGGTCACAGCAATCTTCAAGACATTCAGAGCGCTCAGTCATCAATCTGCCACCAAGTCTATAATATATTATTATTATAATAATAATGCTTACACTTATATAGCACTTTTCAAGGTACTCAAAGACACTTTACAGTTTCGTGCACTATTCATTCGCACCTCAATCATACTTGAGGTACTAATGTAGCCACAGCTGCCCTGGGGCAGTCTGACAGAAGCTGCCAATTCAAGCCTACGGCCCCTCCACCAAACACCAGCCACAAAACCACATTCACACTTAGGCAATTTGGGTTAAGTGTCTTGCCCTGGGACACAATGACAGCATGCGCTCAGGACTCAAACCAGCGACCGGTTGTGAGGTGAGCACCTACCCACTGCCACCCACAAGGGGGGTCTGGCCCTATGCTTTCATGTTCTCCTTCAAATGTTGTCAAATCTAATTGAGGAAGTGGTCCTCAGTGAAATGCTGTTCACAGCTTTGCAGCACGCAGCTCACTGTGAACGACTCGGTCCACTGCACGGCTCTCGCAGAGTCGACATTCGGCTCTAAATGCTCTGAAGATCCACCAAGCAGCAGCGAGACGTGGTGTATGTGTGCATCAAATCACATACCATTAATTCACTTATGCAAACAAGCATAGCTACATGATGCATGGAACCTCTGTGCAGTCCCTGTCTGTATGGAAAAGGGGGGGTCAGGAGGCACATGTGTCATTACCACTGATGCTGATGCCAGCTGATGGCAGCAAATTTACTTTTTATCTCCAGGCATTAATGTGGTAAAATCTGTTACCTCGCCCTAATAATCAGAACAATTTAAAAGAAGCCGACTCTCAGTCATCCAAAGTTCGCAAAAACATTTCTAGTTTTAGTTTTTAGTGTAGTTTTCATTTACTATAACAGCCTGGAGGGGTCACGGGGGGCCGGGGGCAGCGTGGATCAGTCACAGGTGGACGCCTTGGGGGGCTGACCCCTGGTTGCTCAGACGGGTTAAGATTAAACGTATGTTGGTTAACTGCTATCGTCACTTCTAGTGTGACAGTCACAGTCAAACACATACTGTGATTTCCTGTCATTTCCTGACTGGCCATTTTCAATTTGAGACACGAGGATGTCGAAATTCATGCATTACCGCAAGTATATTCACAGCAGTGTGCAGCGTTTAACAGGACTAACTGAGCGATAGCAACTGTCTGCTGACCGTAATGATGAATTGAGCCAAATACACAAAAACAAAAATCATAAGAACAACGTATTGAGCTAAAGCTCAGGAGACCAAAAACAGAGGGAAAGGTTGTGAAATACAGACTCCAAATAGATTTTAGAGCTGCTCTGCAACAGCTGCATGTGTAAATAAACAGATAAGTTCTCACGCCTGACGTGTCGTCTCGTCTTCTGCACCGATCCTGCACGTTAAGCTCCACCCCCTCTCAGAAAGCATGCATGCACACACAGTACTGGCCACACATCTGCACGTACGTCTTTAAAAATATCGACCTGACCTCGCTGACCTCCTGTGACCGTTTGGAGGTTTTCAATCTCTCACCATCGACCCTTCTGAGGACAAACCTCCTCCCTGCCTTATTCAGCGCCCCTGATACTGACAGACCCTTCGGAGCACACAAAACTCTCTTCCTCCCACGCCTCCTCCGCCTCCTGGCTCCATCGATGCCGAACAAACACAAACCGCACAGATGAAACAACATATTTCCTGCTGATGGCAAGTGGCCTGCACAAGCAGCGCGGAAGCGATCAAAACAAAGAGCAGAGTTTGTGAATGAACAAGCAGCGCTCCGTGAGGCGAGGCGGGGCTCCTGTGTGGTTTTTTTAAGAGGCCCTACAGGGGGAACTTGTTTGCTGACATGCAAAGGGTCCAGCTCCATTTTTCAGCATCCTGCTTTCTGCTGACTGACCGGCGAGGCCTGCAAACAGTCAGGAGGATTCATGAGTAACTTTTAGACCTGCAGTGTGGTGCGGCTACGCGGTAAACCAGAGGAGGGTCAGGGGTCATTTATTGAAAGCATTCACTGCTGCCAAGAAGCTTCTTGAGTTGTTTGTCACAGGAAGCCAAAGACGAAATGATATGAAATCCTGTTCGGCTTTCTCAAACATTTAATAAATCAATTAGCTGACCAACAGGTATAACCTATTTTAGTAATTATGTTACTGGTTAAATAATTCGGGAAGTCAAATATGATGATTTTCCCATTTTTAGGTTTATGACGATTTACTCACAGCGTATGGTTCTTAAGTAAAAGCAGACACGGTTTCTGTTCCATCAGCAAACAAACAGAATATCCTTCGATGCGCACCACACAAAGCTCGCTGCAGTTTTCTCTAATCGTCACAATTGCTTGTTGTGATGCTGAACGCGCAGCCTTCTTATGAGCGTCTCCATAGATCAAAAAAAAAAAAAAAAAAATGTTAGGGGTGGGATGACAGAAAGGAGGCCCCAGGAGGGGGGGGGGGGGAAATT
>VUQK01011398.1:5303-16116 GCA_015106715.1 Bujurquina vittata
CCCCCCCCCACACACACACACACACATACAAACACACACACACACACACACTGGCACATGTAATTGCACACATACACATACCATTTACCTTACCCAAGCTGGCGTAAAGGTTGTGATAATGAAGCCTTTATATGTTGGTCCTTGATGCAAAATGTCAGGCTTGATAAAAACACAAAAAGCAGACCTCATATTGTATGTAGGTCAGTGTGCAGCAGAACATGCAACAAGTTAGCAGTGGAGAAGCTCCAAGAGTGATTAACAGCAAGTCATTGTATGTATTAGAAAATTGGCAATCTTTGAAACAGGACAAAGGTATTGAGGTCACTCTCAGAAGACCATCTGCAGGTAGTTCATCACAGATCTGCTGGGCTGTTTTTCTTTTCTTTAATCAATTCAAATCGAAGCTTAAAATTCTTCAACGGGCGGCAGGTTGGCACAATGAGCAGATGGAGAGTGACTCAGGAATTGAGCTGATCTCCCAGCGCATGTGCAAGGGCATTCACATAGACTAAAGGAATGACTTATTATGAAATAAATATCATTGCACTTCTACACAATGGACACATAAGCAATGTTTTAAGCAAGTTTACAGATAGCAATAACACAATAACTGAGTTTTTCCAGAAATGTGATGCTGATATTGAAGTTCAGTGTCAAATGATTTTTGAATGGATGTTGCCACAGACGTCAGAGAGTTCACTAAAGTCATTACTAGCTGAGTAAATTAGCATGCTAAAATATTACTATTATCACAAATTAGCACGGTACACACGAAAATGCTGAATGAGACATATAAAACTTCAGCATAACAAATTTAGTTACTCTGTATTCGTAAGTTGAAGCTGCTGAGGGCATGAAGTCACTGCATGAGCTCAGGAACACTTCAAGAATCACCGCACAGGTACGGTTAATGCTCTGTCATGCAAAAAAGATGCCATAAGTGAACATGATCCAGAAATGCAGCCATCTTCTTTGATCCAAAGCTCATTTAAAATGGACTGAAGCAAAGAGAAAAACTATTCTGTGGTCAAATCAAATTTGAAAAGAGGACTATCAAAAGCTCAGATCAAAAGCCTGCATCTCTGATGGTATGTGCACCAGTGTTTATGGAACTGGCAGCTTGCACCTCTGCAAAAGCACCACCAGTGCTGACAGGTTTATTGAGGTCCTAGAGCAGCATATGCTCCCATCAAGATGACTTATTTTTCATTGAAAACCATGCTTATTTCAGCAAGACACTGCTAAACTACATATGGCAACAACAGCATAGCTTTGTTGTTGCTCACAAACAGCAGAAATGCTATACACACCCCTAAATTGCCTGACACTGTGGAGCACATGCAAATCATGATAACTAATCTTTCTACCCCACATGTTTTTCTGCAGCTGAGCAGAAATCACAACCAGACACCACAGTCATTGTCTTGCTTTAATGAGATGTCTTGAATGTGTTCACAGACAGTTAACAATCATCCTGGTAAAGCAGTGATTATCAACAAATCAATTATCAACTGAATAAGATGGTTTGTAGAAACAGTCAACATTGCTATGACAAACAACTATGCTGTAACTTTTCAGTAAGGGCAATCTTTATTGTTTGGAACGTCATTATAAGCCACCACCAAAGGGCCATATGCTCAAAGGCTCTGTCCTGATTCCTTGGCCCAGATGGCTAGTGTCCACAGCCTCCGTCTCTGCCAAAGCAGTGGTGGTGACTCACTGGCATTTATGAAGTCAAATAGTCAAAGCCTTCTGAGCTGGTAAACATGCTGTTGTTGGACTGACATCGCTGACATGGAAGCCTCTTAATCATAAGTTCTGCCTATGTGCAGGATACCAAATGGACGCTATGACCATCGAGTGTAGTCATGGTGTGATTTTGACTCCCTTATTATGATCAGATTTTATTACATGAATTATTTTGACACAGTATAAAAAAATAACTTAAAAAAACAATGACTTGAATTACACTCTGCATAAATCCCAATATGTGGTGTAAATAACATGTGCATGTATACATGCACAGAATACCTACATTAATCTTAGCTGATATCTTATATCAGTGAAAAGTGAGAGTATGTTCTAGGTCACAGCTATATCCACAATAGAAATGGTATAATAATGTATGAGCTGCTGAATGATCTTGTATTTAGAGAAATCATCTATTTTATATTCACAACCTCAAAATTCACATTCATGAACCATCTGAAGTCATACATAACGGTCGCAGCTGGACTCAGAGTGAGGAATTTCTCAGAAATTTCTCAGCAGAAATCCATTCAAGCCCCATAGTCAATTCTTATTCATCACGTCTGACTGTGATTAGCAGCTCTGAGTTTTTAAGGTCAGGAGGGCATTTGCTGGAGACATCGGTGAACAGTAATGAAAACAATCTCAAAAACAAAAGATGCACCAACTGCAAGGGAGGGGGGGGCGACCTTTCAAAAGGTCAATATTCATTATTTCCACACCCAAAATCTGTTGCTCACTGCCCTATCTGGAGGGCGTATCCAGCCCTTGTTGCCTCAGTAGAAGAGTCAACATATTTAAAGACCAGTCCCATCCTTGATCACCTGTTTGACGTGATGTCCTCTGGTAGCTGCTTCCATGAGCAAGCAGACTTTGTCACGGCCCTCTGTTCCTCCTGGGCGGATCCATGTTTTTCTTTTCTTTTTTCTGTTGGAGGACTGAAGACTGCCAAACACTGACACTAACTATACCTTCTTCTAGTTTATCTTGTTTAGCTTGAACCCTCTGTTTATTCTTTTAACTGATGAATGTGTGAATGCACCATCGAGATGATACTCTTTACAAGGATATCTTTCAGTTATCTGAATTCACTTAATGCGCCGCGAGGTGACTGTTGTGATTTTCCACTATATAAATAAAACTGAATTGAGCTAAGCCTAACATCAGCACTCTGGATAAGCAGTGACACAAAGCTGACCCAGGGTTCCCCCCGCACATTCACATGAGCAGGGCAGTGCTTTTATGGATGCTTCACAGAAAAGTTATGGACAAGCAAATAATTTTAAAGAGATAAAAGTATACTATGGGAAAAATATAAAGAAATTAAACACATAATACAGACTGATAGCTGCTGTGGATAAAGCTGTTGCATGAGTGTGTGTGAAAGAGGAGAAGCACTGTGCAGTAGTTTAGTATTTAAAGTACTGTATAAATGTGTGAGCACTTTATGCACTTTGGTCAATAAGACTGGAAAAGAGCGACTGAAAATTTGATTAAGTTTAACCTTTTTGAAGCCAGGAAAGAAAGGCAGACTGTATAAGTTAACAGACTTGTTAATACCATCATCCTCATTAAGACACAAGAGAATCTGGCGTGTTATGATCAAATATTTCATTAAATGAATGTTTAAAAGACCGTCTTTAATTCTTTTAGCAAAATAGACTCTAAAACAACAGAATTAAACAGTAGGCTTCATCTGAGTGCAAATTTGATATAAAGTCCACAAGTACAGACAGGCATCAAGTTTTAAGATCATATATTAATGTTTATAGAACAATAAAATTTTTGTGCACAGGGAAACACAAAGACTTTATATGCTATTAAATAACTATAGACCCTCCTACTACTGGTCCACAGACATCTGAGGGATCTTCCAGGAATGGTGATGCTATTTCTGGAGAATTGATTGGTCAGTAGGTGGTGATTTCATGACCGGCTCTGCAGCAGGTTAGGTTCACAGTGTAAGTTACCATGGTGATACACCCTGGTATGAAGTGAGCCACCTTTGTAGTACAGATAATCCAGGGTCAACCCTGAAGGTACCTGAGTAAGACCAAATCCTGCAGGCCTCTGAACTGCCAGTCAGGATGTTGACACAAAGAAGATAACGAGCTATCGAGTTTCCAGAAAGAGTAACGTAACCCAAAGGTTACAGGTATGAGCAAATAACAAGTAAGTGGGGCAGATAAATTTAATTTAATTTAATTTGTATAGTGCTATATCATAACAAACAGTTGCTATAAGCATGAATTCAGCCTGATAAACCCTTTGAGTGCTGCAACAATACTACTATGAATAATTAGGTGATGAAGAAGAGATGTGGCAGCTAGAGATCCAGCTGGTACCACTGAGTAGACAAGCCCCTGAGACTACCGTACAAATACAAAGGAAACTGTTCATACACACACACTTAGTAAAAGCGGTAGAGAGAAGAAAAGAGAGAAGGCAGCAAGCTGGAATTGAAGGCATGTGGGGAACGTGACTAAATGTCAAATGAATATTTCTAAATGTCACAGTTAAAATTATATAAAGATTGAGAATGTAAAACCTGAACTGTTTGGCTAAAAACATCTGGAAGTGGTTGACAGATGTGGCTTAAAAACCAAAAAGCTCAAAAAAATCCTAAAATGTTCTATACATGCAATGGGAAGTGTAGACATTAATGGTCATCCACAGTGGATGTCCTTCAGTTTTTCTTTTTCATCTTGTCAGCTATTTTCTATTTCTTTCTCTCTGTTTCATTTCTACAACTGAGTCTTGCAAAAAAAAATTACTGATGAGTAAGCATTAGTGTGATGTCCATTGACCTTAATAATCTGTTGCTAATGGGCAGAAAAGGAAAACTCCATCCATCTGTCCATCCGTCCCTCCATCCATCCATCCATTTTTTCTGATTATCTGGGGCCTGGTCGTGGGGGCAGCAGCCCAAGCAGAGAAACCCAGACCTCGCTGTCCCCAGCCACCTCCTCCAGCTTATCGGGGGAACACCGAGGCATTTCCAGGCCAACCGATCAAAAGAGGTCTAATCTCTGCTTTTGGGAACTCAAAAGCCCCATCCATCCCAGGGGCCCTACCTCCAAGGAATTGTCTAACCATCTCAGTGACCTCACCGCCAATGATGGGCAAGTTGTCCCCGTCATCCCCAGACTCTGCTTCCTCTACAGAAGGCGTCAGTGGGATTAAGAAGGTCCTTGAAGTATTCCTTCCACCTCTCAACTACATCCTCAATTGAAGTCAGCAGTGCCCCACACTATGCAGCGTGTAAGTGTAGCACCACTTTCCCCTCGTTATTCACCTGAGAGATTGCCCGAATTGCTTTGAGGTAGTCTGAAAGTCTTTTTCCATGGCCTCACCAAACTCCTCTCAGACCCAAGTTTTGGCTTCAGCCACCACCCAAGCTGCATTTGACTTGGCCTGACAGTACCCATCAGCTGCCTCCAAAGTCCCATAGGCTAACAAGTCCAATAGGACTCCTTCTTCAGCTTAATGGCTCCCTTCACCTCCGGTGTCCACCATATGGTTTGAGGATTACCACCATGACCAGCCCAACCACCTTGCAGATGCAACTCTGTGCAGCAGCATCTACAGTGGAGGTGCAGAACATGGTCCAGACTCAATGTCCTCAGCCTCCCTCGAAATGCTGCTGAAGTTCTGCCAGAGGTGGGAGTTGAAGATTCTACAGGCTGGGGCCTCTGCCAGGCATTCCCAGCACACACTTGTATTGTTCCTCTATACTTCCAAATTTGGGTTGAGCTGTAGTCTTTCAGACAATTTGGCATCACGTATGCCGGCAACGATCCTGTCTCAGATCAATTCTTCACGCAAGATGCCATATTTGCAATGTTCAGCTAGCTTGTGCACTGCCGTGATAAAGTTCTCAGCTGATTCTCCGATTTCCTGACATCACTTATTAAACTTGGCTCGTTCGTAAATTACATTATGCACTGCGATAAAGTGTCCATCAAAAGCCTTTTTTACCTCATCATAATCATTTAGTTTTGCCTCATCCAGCTGCAGTGAGGTCAGGATATCATCAGCTTTATCACCCATAGTGTAGATGAGGGAATTCACCTGGTAAGCTCCATCCTTTTCCTTCAGTCTGACGCGAGTCTGAAACGTTCAAATCTCTTAATCTATGCAGATCAGGAGCTTGGCTCAAAGTTGAATGGTCCTGGCAGTCTGATGGTAAATATGTGATCCATGTTGCTTGCTGTTAGCTTGCTGCGAGCTTATCATTAGCCTTCGCTGAGTCTTTGCTGACTTTTTCTCCACCACTGTATGTTTATGTGCGTCAGGGCTGTCCAGCATCCTCCCCCACCATCTGATCCAACTCACTACCAGGTGGTGATCAACTGGCAGCTTAGCTCCTCTCTTCACCTGAGTTTCCAGAACATCTGCAGATCAGATGATACAAAATGGGCTGGCCCATGTCTCCTCTTCGGGTGGTGGCCAGGCGCTCTTCCTCAAGCATTCTCCCCAGGCCTGGCTCCAGGGTGGGGCCCTGGCCGGGTAAACTGATTTCTCTTCCATAAAGGTCTTTGGAAAAGGAAAACTTACTGGCATGAAACTGAAATCACAATATTTCACTTCCTGCAGACAGACACATATACAGTATGTATCTTGTGCAATTAAGTTGCCTTTAAAAGAGCAGCATCATGGTGAGGAACACAATAAAAGGAAGTGCAAAGCTCTTATTTGCATGTTTCTCCAACTACACACGTACATCAAATCTGTGTCTGCTGCAGGAATTCAAGGCCTTGAAAAAGTTTTGCCAGCAGGCATTTCAGTTTCAGTCCATTTCCACATTCATCTATGTGCAATAGCATTACACCTGCTGAGATGTTGTGATCAGTTTTTTATGCTGCGTGATGAAAAAACAGCACACATATCTGCCCGTTGTCCCGTTTTACTCCAGCTTTTATCTATATTTGCAAAATACAATTTTTCATGTAGGTGTTCATCCACATGCTATTTTTTTTCTCTTTTCTATCTTAGGTGTCAGAGTAGGGTTACACAATAATGTGGGTCATGGTGCTCTCTTAAGATTTCTATTTTCTTATGAGGAATTGTGATTTTTAAACACGCTTGCCATATATGAGGAAAGAAAAATGATGAATACCAGGGATGAAAGAGAAAGGCAAGAGTGACATTAAACCTGATGCAGAGGCATAGTACAAAAAAAGGGAAGAAAATGACAAAGGAGGATATATCGAGGTGTGCAGCTGACTCAGGCTGAAAATAAGAAGATGCAAAATGAAATGTCTGTGTGAGACAGAACACACCAAGATGTAAAGGCTATAGAATAATCACTCCTGGCATGCAGAAGGGTGTTCTGTAGACACTGCCAGTGAAAAGTGTTGCCTTCCACCAGTTTGACCCACATTCTGCATCCAAACAACAAACAGATGCTCCTACTGCTTCAGTCTCACTCCACTCTTTGTTGTTTTTATTTCTTGTCTCAGAAATGAGCCTGCCATTTAAAAAGAGGGATGACGAATGAAAGTGATTCCTCTCCTTTGGAAGGTGCTTTGGAAAACAACAAGGTGACGTGGAAAATACTGACACTGCTTCAAATGTGTCATCAGTGGTGCACTCAGAACATTTTGTTCCACCTTGGAGTAAAAGCTTTGAAATTAGGAGGGGAGGAAGAAATTAATTTTTCAATTTGTTGTTATTGACAAGGCTACCTGTTTGAACTTAAGTAAGCCCAAAAGGCTTTAATATGACTTTCTTCGACTCAGGTGACCTTGTTGCATATGATGGAATCAGCCCACATGCTGCTTGCAGTTTGAGGCAACAGAGTGCCCTTGTGTTTGTGTGTGTAAAAAAAAATGTGTGTGTACATTAGGATCTCAAACCCCTGTGTGAATGTAACCTGACATGCACATGGTGCTACACATTTTTCTTCAATCGCACTCCAGACACAGACTCGTTTTAGACCTAAAGTCATGTTCCAGCTGGAATATCCATCAAGAGATGTTACGTTACTCCACAGATTTACCACTAATATGCGCTTTGTGATGGCTCAGTTGCTCCCTACTCTGAACCAATATCTGATAATAGCTGTAGCTGACCAGGTCACAATTTTTGTCTCGTCTCAGATTTAGTCATTCATCTTTGTCTGGTATACAGTACTTTGGGCCCTGAAACAGAATAGTTTATTTGGTGTGGTAACTGCACATGGACAATAAACAAACCTCACCTTATTTTCCATATTTCACAAACTCCACAGCAACTGAAATGAAAATGTGGCACTAAAATACTGTGAAACCTCTTGAGCCTTCCATTATTTCTTCATGTTTTGTTAGGAAGATGAGAAATAGGTGCAGTGATTTATTGAAACCTGGAAACACACATGGAATACACTATATGAGGGGAAAAGAGTTTGATTTTTGTACAATTCTAAAAAGCTTGAAAGTCAATATTTAGTACGATCGCCTTTATCCTTTAACACTGCCTGAACTCTCTTAGACAAGCTTTCTTTTCATTTCTTTAAGTGATCTTCAGGAATAGTTATCCAGGCTTCTTGAATGATATTCAAAGCTCTTCTTTGGATGTTGGCTGCCTTTTGTTCTGTTATCTGTCGAGATGATCCCACACTGCTTCAATGATATTGAGGTCCGTGCTCTGGGGAGGCACCATTGTGTGTTTTTCTATCCAGGTGTACCTTTACTGCATTGGCAGTGTGTTTGGGATTATAGTCATTCTGAAAAATGAAGCCACTGCCAGTAAATTTTGACAAGATCCCCAACACCAGTGGCTGAAATGCAGCCCCAAACAATGACAGAGCATCACCCATCACTTCATAAGACCTGTTGCTGCTGATTTTCAGTCCAGTTCTTGTGTAATGTGGCATACCTCAACCTTTTCTCCCTGTTTCCCTTCCTTACGAATCTTCTTCTTGACAGCCACCGTTCCATTGAGACCATTTCCGATGAGGCTTCAGTGAACAGTAGATGGATCAGCTGAAAGGACAGATGCATCTTCTCAGGTCCACAAGGATACACTGCACACCATGCTGAGATATGCCAACTTTTCAGCAAATAGTTCTTTGGGAATCACACTGTTAGTGTAAAAATCACATTTTATGCCTATCAGACTGTGTTATCTTGGGAATTATCCATAGATTCAACTAAAGAAATGGGAACAAATTACGTGTTTTTTCGACAGGCTGCTCATAATAAAGTGGCTAAAGATACAATTTAAAATTGGTTCTTTGATAAGTTGTTGCTACGGTATAAGTTTGAATCCATTTTTTTAAGATTCTTTGGTTCAGCTCAGCAGTAAGAGCAGGCTCTTTTAGCCAACATTTAGCAATGTTTTAGGCCATGGTTGGTATAGGCCAATGCCAATGCCAATCATTTTACTCCATGTAATTATAATAAACCTTACTGTATCCAGAATAAATATTGTTTGGTTTAAAAATGTATGATAGAATACTAATGCTAAAACTGCTAATAGTATATGAATTGCATAAAATCCTCTTGTCATCATGTGTAATTAGCCCCAGTGCAGGCACATCAGAGCAGGAGCAACTCCCACCAGTCCCCCTAAACCAACCTGACCAAAGAGCCAAATCATTCTGGTTATTTGGCATCAGGATTGTAGTGTCATTGATTTTCTTCATTAAAGAAGACGGAAGGCTCTTTCTTACTCACAAACTGACAAAAAGTTTACACAGTTTTCAACCATATCTCTGGAGTATTCCTTCCATTACAAAGAGAGGGTCAGTGCAAGTTTATGATCACCAGAACTAATAAACATTGATAGATTTATTTATTCATTTTAGATATTTGGGATGCCTAACCTGTGAAAGAGCAGACAATTTAATAGCCTATTGGTCAACACTGGAAATTTACAGTTGTGCTGATTGCCCTCATGCACTGATGATAGCCTACTATTTATCTGGCTTTATTCACAGATGATATACTGTAAGGTGTGCTGGGTGAAAATGTCCACTAAATTGTGCAGTGTCAAGCTGTCTGATTTTAGATTAGATTAGATAAACTTTATTAATCCCTTTGGGAGGGTTCCGTCAGGGAAATTACAGTTCCAGTAGCACATTTTTCACACATAGAAATAGAAAAAGATAGAAATGAAGTTTCAGAAAATTTTCAAGAAATATACAAGAATATATACAGCAATAGAATAGGATAGAATAAATAGATAATAAATAATAAACTAAGGTGCATTTATATTGCACTACGTTTATGGTGTGAATGGTCAGGCTCAGGCTGCTGCTCCTTCCTTCCTCACCTCTGTCCTTCTGTTTTTCCTGTCCTGCTGAAATTATGTTTATATCACAATCATTTAATATATTATAAAGATGCTGTCTGATGTCTTTGTAGTCAAGACAATACAGTTGTCAGTTGCTGTTAGTTTAAAGCTGTGAGTGGTGACTATATTTCAGAGCGATAGCAGTACAACCACCCGTGCCACCCCAATGGCAGTGCCTCTTCTCCCGTCTGCCCCAGAGCAGCTGCCAGTTCAGCCCTGGCACAGCGCTTCATCCAAACACTCATCTCTGCTGTGACTTTGGCTCGAGTCACACCAACCATGAAAACGCTGATTTACTATGCAGACATATACAAACAAATTTCCTCTGAAGCAAAAGATTTGTGTGCACACCGTTTTGTTTTTAGTGATGAGATTTCTTGCTTTGTGTTGGCTACATAGAGTGATTCACATGTATTCATATGCAGTCTGACGCAGTATTGGTTCAAACCTAGAAAGATGATATGAGATAACTCTAAGCATCTTTGTCCAATGCACCCGTCGCATGAATACACGCCCTAACATGCAAACATGAACTGCACAGCTGCTTCAGAAACCCACATGTCTGCAATACACACACATACATGAGTGTTGCTTAGACACTCAAGCTGCAGTTATTAGGGTGAAGGTATTTGACTCTTCTTGGAACTGTAAATGGTTGCTGCTGTGCTTCCAGATAATAGTGTTGCATAACTTTGGTCATGGCTTATTATTTATGCCCGTTATTATTTATGCCCCATTTCATTCATCAGTGCCTGTTCACAGCTGCTCTCATTTTAGTGTATACCAC
>VUQK01011399.1:0-13332 GCA_015106715.1 Bujurquina vittata
AAACAAAAAATAATAAATAAAAAAAAAAAAATAAAATAAATAGAAAAAAACCCCAGAATATTATAGAGCATTAATTACAGCTAATTACAAGCTCTCTTGGGTGTCACAAAGAAGCACCTGCTCTGCATGAATCCGGCCAGGGGGCATGATTTTTCATTGTTTTTAAAACTGTGTAATTTCTATTTGTTTTTCTAGAAGAGTGTAGAAGATAAAGCAGTGGCCAGGAACGACATGTGGGTTTGGCTACATGAAACAATATGTTTCTCCATTAACTAAGTTCTCTTTCCCCTCTGCTTGTTAGCGAGACATATGAATTTGCTGGTGAGTCTGTCTAAAGCCAGCAGACTATAAATAACAACTAATGTGGAAATTCATATTTTGCTTGCTCTACCTTTAGTGCAGGTCCACTCGCCTCTCCCCTAGCGCAAGGTGTGAAGGGTTTCCTTAGATGCAAACGGAAAGTAACAGTGCTAACAACGACCACATCCAGTTATCAAGATCCACCTGTATGCCTCTTTTCAGAGGCTACCCGCCCATCCTTCCCTGGGAAGCCTAAAGCCGAGGGACATGCCTCAGTGCGGTTTGTCTGAACCCAAATAACTTCTCCGCGAGGAGTGAAATACGCAGCTGCAGATACTCTTTGTTTCACCTTCTGTATCTTTATCGTGCATCTGCTGCAGAGATTAGCAACCATTTTCCCCCCACTGACACAACCCGCGATCACAGAATGTGACTGAAAGAAAATAAGAACCACGTTTATGCACAAGTACAACTGGGTGTTTAAATCCTGCGCAAAGTTCAAAGCAAATTGCTCCCTACAGTAGGATTGGCTGACGCGCGCTTGAACGCTCCCGGACTGTCAATTCTTTCACTGCACTCTGACTGCCACTGACTACCAGTAAGGGATGTGTTATATTTGACCTACCTTGACGGTTTCGATCCTTGAAAGGTTGCGCACAAATCTCAAGCTGCTGGAAGTTTGACTTAGTCTACTCCTGATCCCTCGGAGGAGTCGCACTGAAAGAGAGGATGGGCGCCACTGCTCTGCGCGCCAGCTCTGTGGATGTGTGTGTGTGCGCGCCCGCGCGCGTGTGTGCGTGCGTGCGTGCACCAGAGAGGAGAGAGTAAGTGAGAGAGAGAGAGAGAGAAACAACAGACAAGCAGAGCTGAAGCCCCTTGCCAAAGGATGCTTCAGTCTCCTAGCAACAACAATCGATCTGGCAAGGAGACATTTTTATTGGATAAAAAGAAAACTTAGCCATTCACCCCCCCCCCCTTAGCACATGTTTACCACTCAGAACAACAACTCCAGCTTTAGTGAGTGAAGACGAGTGAGAGTGAGAAGAGAGGGGGAGAGAAAAATGCTCCAAAATAGATGTTTTACGTGTGTAAAGGTGCAGAGTGAGACAGAATTTGTTGGCATTCATCTGCCCTTGCACCCTGACTCAAAGCACATAGGCAGTGGTATGAAAATGCCTATGCACTTTTTTTTAATGCTATTAATGTTTAAGTACATTATTAGACTCAGCAATGTCAGTGAGAGAACCGCATGAAACATGCTGCCCATATGCTTCAGCTTGTTCAGGCACATTTGAAGAGTAGGACACTCCTGGAATTGTGACTAGAAGTTTACATCATGCGTCACACGAACAGGATGCATAAAATTGTCCACAAGTCAGGCATCAGTCTCTCCTAACACTATCATCAGGAGAAGAAAACAGGGTGACATTCATCAGTGTGTGTGTGTGTGTGTATAGGTGTGTGTTTATATGTGTAAATGTACACAAGCATTTGTGTATCTGTACAAGTATGATTATGCACATGGAGTCATTAGAATGCAAGTATGCAAGTGTGCAGCTCCTATTGAACAGAAAATCCTCTTCACGCATGATTGAGTCACAGAGCGTCCTCTCTTTCTACTCAACACCAGTGCATCCAGAAATGCACACTACACTCTACACACACCATCACAGGCACTCAGACTAAGGGCTGATTTTTGTATTGTAAAGTTAGTCAGTTGCATAGAGATACCCCGTTTGAGGGTTTGCTCAAAGCTCTTTGTGATTGCAGCTAAAGGCCGCAACATGTTGTTTTGCCTCTTTTACATGGAGATGTATGACAGAATTTTCTGACTAGCTCTGACTTTTTTCCATGTCTGTAATGAATGATGCGATATGGCATAAGAAAACTCTGATATTAAGCTGTGGTTGGGATTTATTAGTTGACTGAAGAAGAAAGGGTAAGAGCATCCACTTCACACCTCTGTGAAACACACATGCATGGGAAAGAGGTGGGAAATGCACACACTCTCACTTGTGCCCAGTGTCAGTCACAGCTTTCTCGGACTTCATTCCTCATCCCTGCCGTTCCAGCTCAGAGATGCTGGCTACTCTAATAAAGGCCTCATTGTCTGCATGGCATGCATATATGCAAAAAGCCTAGAAAGCCAGCTTTGTCCCATAAGGGTCACTCAGCTTCAGAGCTTTGTGCCAGGCCTTTCCCCACTGACAGCACAGTCGAGAAAGAAAGAAAGAAAGAAAGAAAGAAAGAAAGAAAGAAAGAAAGAAAGAAAGAAAGAAAGAAAGAAAGAAAGAAAGAAAGAAAGAAAGAAAGAAAGAAAGAAAGAAAGAAAAATTAATGTGACAGGCAGCCATGGACATCCTGAACGTCACTATATTAAACTACCCCATGATTCCTGTTATGTGTATAGAGGAATTTAACATTTTGCCTTATCATGGTGAATTGCAGCTCATGCAGCAGGAAATGGGTCCACTGGGATTATGTTTCCTCCTTCTTTGATTCCCCACAGATTGTTTGTGTCCATGCGCTAATAGAATTAACCATGCTTCATTTCCCATGGTCTTCTGTCCTGTCTTGGCCTCGTGATGGATGGAGCTTCACACAGAGGAGCGAGTGTGCTTAGAAGCGTGCCCAGTGTTGGTCAGACAACGGGTCTGGTTACAACCACAAGCATCCATTTGCTTTGGTCAGTGTGGTCACTTCTGATATTGGCAAGTGGACAAAAGAACTCCTAAATATGTGAAGCTTGAGGCTACTGTGATATCAGTGCAACTTTAGGGAAATTTCTGTTTGAGAGATCAAAAAAGTTTATTTTTTATTGTGGTTAAGTCTTGTTTGTTCAGATGCAGCTTTACAAACCTACGCCATGCTGTCATGTTCCTTTTAGGGAGAAAAGGCTTCCAAACAAGCCATACGTTCCCTGTCTTTTTCTAAAAAGAGACACTTTCATTAACTGTAACGTTTAACATGCTAACCAAGGCCTGTAGACTCTCAAATATAGCTCTTGGGTATTTCGCAGTTTCTCCAAGCTTTGCACAGTCTGTGGGGTGCATTTGCTGGGACATCTGCTCCTGGGAAGATTGGCAGCTGGATTGAATGTTTTCCATTTGTGAATAATCCTTCTCACAGTAGAATGATGGACTTCAAATTGTTTGGAAATGGCCTTATGACCTTTCCCAGATTGACTGGCAGCAACACTTGCTTCTCTATGATCATTGCTGATTCTGTTAACCTACACCTGAATGCTCTAGACCAGCAAACTGCCAAAATGTCTGCTTTTATAGAAGTGGTCACACACAGTTCAGTTAATCAAGTGCCTTTGATTAGCAGCACCTGTTTGCTACTTACCCTCTTTATTCCTATGCAAGCAGTAAGAGCATAATTTATTTTTCCACATTGATTCATAATTTTTGGCTTAGTTTTTGGTAAATGTGTAACATGTCATGTCATGTTGTTCATCTGAGGCTGTATCTATCTTTAATTTTAATTTATGTACTGATACATAAAAGCTAAATGTTCTTTTTCATGTGACTGTACTTCAGATGCTCTGGAAACTTCATAATACCTTTCAATGCCTCTGTAATCCTGGGTTTTTGTTTGGTTTGAATACTTCCTGTTCCGTCTCTTAGACCATGTTCAAATGATCAGAATCATCTGTTCAGATGACACTGTCACAGTTGCTAGTTAACAAAAGTCTGACACTGTGTGGCTGTCATTTGAAAACAATCTTTATATTTGGAAATTAAGACGCATATCAAATTTGCGCTAAATTTGTTTTGAATAGGTAATAATGTGTGTGTTTGGGATTGTGTATCACATGGTTCATTTTGTTTTTGGCTGTTTATGGCTCCTAACAGGGGGCTGGTCTCTAATTATCCTGGTTACAGAGGCATGGCCAACAGACTGTGGGCCAAAAACACTTCACAGGACGTGCACTGACCTGTCTCATGTTCATCTGCTCATCAGTCACCCTCTCCACGCACATACACACACCACACACACATAAAAAACTTTATGCTGAATACTTTGTCACCGACTTGCCTCACACAGCCTCAGTCTGCCATGTTTTACACCCAAACAGTATTTGCTGCTATGCAAATGGGCAAATTCCTAATTGTTTTCAACACTCGTAGTTTGTGATGCCATGTGTTAGAACACCATGGTCCTCACCTTTGCTGTATGCCGGGGTTACTGCACAACCTACCCAAGTGCCCATATATATGATTAATATTTTTGACTCCTGGACTGAGGTTGGTAACAGAGTCAGGAAGATCCTCTGTGGCAAAAATGCCATGTGTGGATGAGAGTTGTCCTGAAAATCATTGGGCAGTAATGCCTGCCACACCATTTCAGTATCGTGTGGCGGGTGGGGACAGTACCTGTGGAGAAAAGGCTGGTGGAGGATGTGTTAACTATCAGAGTATCACACTGTTCAGCCTATCCAAGAAAGTTTATTCCACAGTCCTGGAAAGGAGGCTCTGACTTGTCGAACTGCAGATTCAGGAGGGGCAATATGGATCATGTCCAATATACATGTTTTTAGGGACTTGTAGTTGGCTTATGGCCATGTCCCCTAAGTAATTCTACATTACAGTCTTTAGGACAATGAGGTATAGGGACCCCTTGATGCAATCCAATTTCCATTCATATTTCATGTACTCATAGATCAATGAACAGGATCTCAAGGCAAAATTGGGATGAGAAGCAGTCCTGTCTTTGTATTTTGCAGTTGACATGGTTCTTTTAGTTGTATTAGATCATAGGCTTCAGTTGCTTGGGACTTGGGACTGTTTGAAGCTGAGAGTGATGAGAGTTAGCACCTCCAAATCTGAAGAGTAGCATGGATTGCTTGCTGCATGCAACAAAAGGACGTTTATGATGAAGTGGGAGCTTAGCTGGAAGTCAAAAATCTCACGTATGATCATAAGCTCTGAGTAGTGACCAAAATATTTAGACTGCAGAAAAGTGTGACATGGCTCAAAATTTGGGGTAGACCTGCTGCTGCTTCTTTGTGTTGAAAGAAGTTGATATATAACCTGGGAATGCCTCGGGAGAGACTGGAAAATGTTGGGGAGAATGGTGTCTATAATTACTTTCTCAGCCTGGTGTAATTGCAACCCCACAGACATAGATGAAAAAAAAAATCTGTGAACGCATCGCAGTTCATAAAAACAAAGAAACAAAAAATACCTGTGTGTCTGTCTATCTATAAAATCAAGTAACAAAGACATGATAAATTAAAAAAAGAACCAGCCAACCTAGAAACAAACAAACAAACAAACAAACACAAAGTGCAATAAACAATAACAAACAAGACACGAAAGGAAATGATGAGCCTTAATTGTAGAATTAGTCTTAATTGTAGTATTAATCTGTAATCAAAAACCAATTTACACACACAAATGTCAATACACTATGTGTGTTTTCAGGTATATGTATTCATACACACAGAATGTGTATAGTATCTGATCTGGCCTCTCCTCTGAGCTTTCCCACCACGACCACAATTCATTAGTAATTGACCGCAGCAGCCTCACTCATTAAACATTAACAGGCTACTGGTGAATAATTGATTAATGATATGAGGCGATCTGCAGCAGCATTCTGACAATAAGAGTGCATAGATGATATGAAGAAGAGGCCCAATCAATGCAACTCAAAGACTCAAACACATGATGCAGATATATATATTCACTTACGTGCTTATTCAAATGCTCATAATTCAATTAACTCTCTGGTCAGCTACAGTTTTTTTTTGTTTTTTTTTAAAAAGCTAAACATGTATAAACATACAGCGCATACATTTTTTAATGGTATTTTGAATGCTGGAGACAGTTGGAAGCAATCTGACTTCTAATCCCATTTTTAACTAGAGATCAAGGAATAATTTTACCACAGTTGTGCTTTCAAAGATAAAGATATTTTAGTTTTTATGGTGATTGCTGAATTCTAATTTCTTGGAGCAAATACTTTGAACTTTGCCAGCCCCCAACTGGTGCTCATGCATTTTTTTGTGCGATTGTTTTGGACAGAATATTGCGGTCTGCAGCATTTTTAGTGTATCTTTTGGAGACTGGACATCTTGTGTTAAAAATTGAAAGCTGCAGGATTGACAGACAGTTTGATACAAGTCCTCCAGATTAAAAAGTAATTGAACATTTTCTTTTAGAATTATAGTGTGTGGTTTCTGGTATGCCAGCCTTTTTGAAAAGGACAATATGATTTGTCTCTTACATCCAAAACTGTTAATATTTGCTGTTGTAAAGACAAAGCCATTTTCTGACACCGTGGGCAACTTTTCATTTAGTTTTGGTCACAGAAAATGACTTTGGTTGATGTGATGTGCGATGTCCAGGTCTGTGGGACCTGTTTTCAATGTTTTGCAAAAGAAAAGTTGTGCCATTTATTATTTCAACCTCCGATTCCTTGCCTTTGGCTCGTTTTTTGTGAAGAACATACACATTAACACATTTTCATTGACTTTACTCCTGCTGTTAGTGTTTGCGTGTCTAGGTGCATGTTTGTTGTGTGTTTGATGTGAGGGGGGTGTTTGTATCGGTGTGCCTGCATGTGTGCATGTTGCGTCTTTCTGCTCCTGCTTTTCTGGCACAAGATTCCAACATTGTTACAATTCAAGCACCTACACCTGTCTTGCTACCTGGCTGCTTTTACCCTCTGTTTTGTGGCATCAATTCAAAATTTTCTCACCCTCTATCCCAGCTGCAAATCAGGAGTGGGACACAACAAATAAATACACTATATTGCCAAATGTATTCACTCACCCATCAAAATAATTGAATTCAGGTGTTCCAATCACTTATATGGCCACTGGTGTATAAAATCAAGCGTCTAAGCAAGCAGACTGCTTCTACAAACATCTGTGAAAGAATGGGTCAGGAGCTCAGTGAGTTTCAGAGTGGTACCTTGACACAATACCACCTGTCCAACAAGTCCAGTTGTGAAATTTCCCCTCTACTTAATATTCCACAATCAGCTGTATTGTAACAAAGTGAAAGCGATTGGGAATGACAACAACTCAGCCAAGTAGTGATAGGCCACATAAAATGACAGAGTGGGGTCAGCAGATGCTGAGGTGGATAGTGTGCAGAAGTCGTCAACTTCCAATTGCTACAGACCCCCAAACTTCCTTCAGATTAGCTCAAGAAGAGTGTGTAGAGAGCTTCATGGAATGGGCTTCCATGGCTGAGCAGCTGAAGCCAAGCATTATATCACCAAACACAATGCAAAGCATCACATGCAGCATTGTCAAGCACGCCACCTCTGGACTCTAGAGCACACTTCAATCATACTGTTCTGTCTGGCAATCTGATAGATGAGTCTGGGTTTGGTGGCAAAAGGAGCTCTTGATACTTCAGCATACCAAGACGTTTTGGACAATTTCATGTTACCAGCTTTGAGGGAACAGTTTGCGGATGGCCCTTTCCTTTTCCAACATGATTGCACACTAGTGTACAAAGCATGGTCCATAAAGATGTGGATGAGCAAGTTTGGTGTGGAAGAACTTGACTGACTGCAACCTGACAGAACACCTTTGGTATTAGAGTGGAGACTGCAAGCCAGAACGTCTCGTCCAACATCTGTGTCTGACCTCCAAAATGTGCTTCTGAAAGAATGGTCAAAAATTCCTATAAGCACTCCTAAATCTTGCGGAAAGCCCTCCCAGAACAGTTGAAGCTGTTATAGCTGGAAAGGGTGGGTCAACATTATATTAAACACTATGGATAAAGAATGGGATGTCACTAAAGTTTGAAGACGGGGATGAGGCTGACCATCAGTCAGCTTCAAAGTAAACCCGGCAGCAGCCAACAAGGGGAGAAATATGTTCAAAGAACGGTAAGATTGAATGGCCGTCTTGGCCAAAGAAGGAGGGACATGGCTACCAATGTGGTGCACTATGGCCAATAAAAATGGTGGTTATTCTTGTGCAGGACATTAAATCGTATTTTGAACTTTCAACCTGGATGCCATCTACAAATCCATCTGTATCAGGACATGTTCTTTGATCTAAATTCTGTCCGAGTGCCAGTAGCTGCAAAAGGAAGAGCTGCTGTGTACAGGCCCAAAATGGACAACAGAGGATACAGACATCAAATCCAAGAAACGGTGATGACATAGAATATATTAGAATACATTTGGTCACAAAAAACAAGTGGTACTTCTGTTCATAATATATGGTCTGGTTTGCTTGGAAATTAACTAAAGTTGACATCTGTTAAGTATTTTTACATAAATTGTTAGGGATTTATTGATTTAATTACACAATAATGTGGTGCATCTGCTAGTCCAACCAACATTGGCTGAGTAACAAAACAAACAATATCATGAAGTTAAATAACTGATTTACCAAGATCAGATGATATTAATAGCCATGATGAAATAAGAACTTCTTGGCTAAAGTTGGGAATGGTGTGGCTGTTGGTAGAAAATAGGGAGAAAATGATCAAAGTAAAAGAAATTGTATAATTTTATCAAAATCAAATATGAAAAAAAATGCCTTTAATTCACAGGGAACAAACTCAAATACCTAAATACTAAAAATATTTTATATTTTCCCCAAGATGTTTCATAAAAGTGCATCCAAAAATACTTTTTTGGAAAGCATTATCATAATAGGAATGAAGAATGATCTCTTTGTTATCTTAATGGAAAGGGTCACAAAATAGAGGCATGATGAATTCAGGAAGGACACATTGTTTCTTATAAGTCTTGGTATTACTATTCAAAGAAAAAAGAACTGTAATACAGTAAATGAATGACACATTACTCGTAAAGTATTATGTTAACCATTTACGGCTTGCAGAAAGTAATAAGTGCATAAACTTTCGGCTATATGCCCACACAGTGTTTAATGTTAACACAAAGCTAACAGCAACGTTGGTGAAAAACCTGTTAAAAAGTATTGGGAGGACTTCACAGAAATATGTTGTTGATGCAACTTTTCTACTGCAGAACAGGCACAGGTAGAAATGGAGGCTTCAACACTGCAAGCCTGACAGCTCATGAGTACGTTTATCAGTTGAAATTCAAGGTTTAGCTGTGTGGCTGGTGTTGGGATAAACCCATTTTTAAAATCAGTCTAGGTATGGCATTCTTTGCTACCAGCTTTGTGTTAGCATGTTGCTTTGGGAAATACTGCAAATACTTGCATCGAGTTGATGTAGGTGTTTCTGGACAGGGAGCTGTTTTCACTTCTCTGCTATGTTCTTTTCCTTTCATTCAATAATTACAAAAAGAACATCTCCACTCCTCAAAATATATAGACTGCTATACTATTTCCCCTCCCTTTACACAAACTGAAGTCAGTTGATGACAAGCACAGAAGAAGAAGAAAAAACTTATCAAGCACTTTTTCCAACACATTCATGCAAGTGCTTTTTTTTTCTATACCTAAGCATCTTGTCTAACGTTCACAAACACTCGTACTGATGCATCTCAGGGTTCAGTGTCTTGCCTAAGGATACTTTGACATGCAGACTGAGGTAGCCGGAGATCAAACCATTAGTTGACTTAATGGCTTGATCTCTGAAGATGAAGAAGGAGAAATACGTCATTTATCACAAAAGTTGGGAAAATTACTGTAGAACAACAGCAATAAAATAAAATAAATAAATAAAATCTGAAAGTCTTAGTTTTTGTCTGTCAACACTAAAAGTCAGTTCGTGAAATTTCATTTATTTTCAGGATTTTCATTTTAGCGGGCCTAAACATAAGCTGTAAAGGTAGAAAAGTTATGTTTTTCAAAATGAATAAATGTAAATTCATGGCTGAAAAGAAATTATACCACATGGACCACATGGGTTGGATGGTGTGGGATGTTGGAGAGGTGAAAACAGCAGAGGAGCACTGGCACTGACAAATCAGATGCAGCTATTTGGAACTTAAGTAGACCACCATATTGAGAGGCCCTGTTCACCCATCCATCTATTCATTATCTTCCATGTATCTTGGTCTGGGTCATACTGGTGGTAGTCTAAGCAGAAATGCCCAAGCCAGTCTCTCCCAGCCACCTCCTCCAGTTCTTCCTGGAGATTCCAAGACATTCCCAGTCGAGGACTGATACATAAGATCTCCTGTGTATCATGGAGCTGTCCTCCTGGGCACCTCTCAGTAAGACATGGCAGAAACACCTCCCCTGGGAAGAGTCTAGGAGGCATCCTAGTGAAATGCCCAAACCACCACTTCTGGCTTCTTCTGATGTGGAGGAGCAGTAGTTCCGCTCTGAGATCCTCACAAATGACCAAGCTTCTCACCCTCTCTCTGAGGGTGGGCCTGATCACCCTCTATGATACATTTATGATTTTATTGTTTCCCAACAGCTCATGACCATACATGAGGTAACTGAGGTATCTGTAACTTGTGACCATAGATGAGGCGCTGCTTGTATCTACAATCTTATTCTTTCTGTCAGTATGGTGAGGATTTACATATTGAGAACAATTATTTGTTGTAACCATCTAAACAGGTCGTTGCCAAATTATACAACTATAGACCAACACACGTTTAAGTGCTGAAAACCACAGAATAAAAATGAGGACAATAACAGCGTTCTAGCATCCAAAATAATAGAAGGCTATTTCCTTAAGGACGTCAGGCTGGGAGAGAATAGAGTGAGATATGCCCACAGTGAGTGCTGATAAAACTCACTAGCACTTGGCGGGGACCGAAGGTGGCAGAGGTGCTCTATAATGAATAAGAGAAGGACTCACTTCTTTAAATCAACTAATGGTGCTTGTATGCCTGTACTCATAGAAGTGGGTCTTATCTGTCTTGTCTTCTGACAGTAGTAAGGCAGGCAGACCAGTTCATTATCACATTGCTTTAATATTTAATTTTGAGATTTGATAAAAAAAAAAAAGAGAAAAAAAAGGATGATTCTTTAATGAGGTGATCCATCCCTGGCTATCAAGAGTCATCTAAACCAGGGCAGCTCTGGGATATCAGAACTTCTTCTTATCTTTGGTTTACTCTGGGGTAAAGCATGCTGTTCTGTGTTCCACATGTATTTATAGTTTATCTCCGACTGAGTATTGTGTAGCATGAGATTTTGATAAATGCTTGTGCACGCACGCTTTAAATAGCACAGAAATCATTTTATCCCTGTCCATTAATCACCCATTTGGTTAATTATCACTTTGGCTAATTACAAACCTCTCAGCTGAAGTAGACTTCCTCTGCCTGGTTCTTTCCTTTTTCTTCCTCTCCATTCCTTCTCCATTATTTACTATGTCGCAATATAGCAGCACAGACTTTCAGTGAAAAAACTTTTGTTAATGAAATGATTAAAACGTCTCTCAACACACTTAATTTAGATGATCTTAAGCACAGAGCAGATAGTGACACTGAATGAATTTCTAGTTTTGCCATTATTACCACCCCTTATTTTTTTTGTTTTTAAGTGGTTGCCTTGGTTGGAGCCGGCCACATATCTCCTTCCATCATGCTGCTATTTCTGCCCATGCCAGTCGCTCCAGGATGGCTGCTCTGAGAGGAGTGCTTTGAAGAGCTGTCCAGGTGAGAGCTTGGCAAAGGCAGAGCTTTTCTGCTCTTTCACAACACAGAGTGCCCTTCAGGGACTCAAATTGCCCTGCAGTGTTATGGATAATACTCCTAGCCACACAAAAATCACATACACAGACACATGCCCAAGGACTCCATTTACAGCTTTCCCTACATGCCCACAAAGGATATGCGCACACTCTTACAGGTACACACACTTAGCTGTTCACATATTAAAATAGCAAGCTGGACTAACAAAAGAGGAAGACAATTACTCTGGCAAGAAACTTTCCCTTGGTACCATTTCAAACCTGGAAAAAAAAACACCTTAAGAGCTCTAACGGTTTAATTTTTCTCTCTGGACTTTAGTTCTTCTCTCCACCTTTTTTCTCATCTTACTTTAATTTCAGCTCCCTTTCCTAATCAGCGGAAACATAACCAGACTACAGACCATATGAGACCATATGTTCCAGTGTGTGTATGTGTAATTATGTGTGTCCAATTTTGTGCCCTGTTCTATTCAAAGATGCTGAGGAGGGGCAATGATGGTGCATTGAAAACTTAACTCATCTCTTGACAAAACCTTACAGGTACCACCAGAATGCACTGAATGTTTGTTCCAAGAGGTGTTGCACTCTCTTCTCCCTTTCTGAATGCCTCAAAGGACAGATGTGTGCGTGTGTGTGTGTGTGTGTGTGTGTGTGTGTGTGTGTGTGTAAGGACTGACATTACCTCACAGGACAAGGCTGTGTTTTTCTTTGCTCCTGAGTGCATCTGTCTCTGAGAGAAGAGATGAGAATCACCACCATGTTAGGTTACTTTCAGAGCAAGTTCTTAAAGTCTTTCTGAAATCATGGAAGGTGTTTGTCTCTATAATACATTCCAACCAAAAGCAGCTTTGGATGTTTGTGGTTCACAAAACTTTTGTAAGCCACCAAGTAAATAATCGTTTGCATATTTGAATAAACAAGTTCTACACATGCTGTGATATTTACTACACTACAGTATTTGATAGACTTTCATCACTTTTTAACATCTTGTGAAAAGCTTTGCCCAAGAAAGAAATTCAGATGCATTCACTGATAGGACAACTATACAATATTGCATGCAAGCAAGCACAACTGCTATCAAACAAACAATGCACAGAGATACAAACACAAACTGAAACAACTATCAGTGATCACATATAAGCTCACACATGCAGGTGTTCACATCCTGTATTCAGACAAACAAACACGTAGATTGCTTTCACAAGTTTATCAAAGCAGGTAATAAATCATTTCCTGCATGCTTAATCTCACAGATGACAAACCACATATGGCTCAGAAAGCATGTGTTCATGGCTTCTGACTGAGATTCCTTTCATTTCCGGTGTGTGTGTGTGTGTGTGTGTGTGTGTGTGTGTGTGTGTGTGTGTGTGTGTGTGTGTGTGTGTGCGCGTGCGCATGTGTGCGTGTTTGTGTGGGTTTCAACTGCATGAAATATCAGCTGTGGGAGTGTTCAGATCTTAAGGAA
>VUQK01011400.1:5015-18064 GCA_015106715.1 Bujurquina vittata
GGGTTGTTGTGGTTGTTGGTGTGGTTTGTGTGTTGGGTTGTGTGTGTGTGTGTGTGTGTGTGTGTGTGTGTGTGTGTGTGTGTGTGTGTGTGTGTGTGTGTGTGTGTGTGTGTGTGCGTGCAGGCGCGCATGCATAAGAGTCTGTGGGGGCAGCTGTACAAGTGGGTGAGTTTTGCTGTCAGGGACTGTGCTCTATGAGTCTGACTCATGCGAGAAATGGCAGAGTGGAGTGAGACAACACAGCTCACAGCTCGCTCTCTCTTACAAACACATACACATACACAAAACACACACACCAGGCACTCTGCAGGATAACTGATAATTACTTATCATTTGTGCTTTGTATATCAGCATAAATGTTGGAAGGAATATGTGCAGTGACAATTGAACAAAGATGGAACAAAATATACAGGATTAAAAACTTAAATAAAGCATTGAATATTAAATTTAAAGCTATTATACTTTGAACTAGTAGTACCTGGATCCATGATCATACTTGTATGCCATTTGTTTTTCTCAAAAAATCCAAAATCAATCAAGAAACACTTGTCTTTGCAAAAGGGATATATGCTAATATCACATCACAGAATTTGAATGCCCAGAGGTTTAATTTTCACCTCTTCGAAAATCTTTTTGGAAAAGTAGCACATTGAGAGCATGTGTGTGTGTGTGTGTGTGTGTATGGAGGGGGGGCTCATAGTGATTCATATGCCGTTCATATGGTCCCTTCAAAATTCATTACACGGTTATTTATCCTGTGAAAATGATGCACATGAGCGAGGTCCACGCCACAAACGGGGGCGTACATTAGAGCTGCATGATTCATCGTATTAAGATCTCTGTGCAATCTCATTCTTAACAATTATGCCATGCTTGCATCTAGTGGAGAGAGATGTTGCACCGCACCAAACTTTTCAAATATTTTCTGAATCAAACACATAAAAAGTTTGGAATTGTAGAATCTTATTTTAAAAGGACAGTTTTTGTCTGTTTTGTCATGTGTATGCATGTATGTGTGCATCCACTGTGCTTAATGGATCCACTGCAAGTGTTCAAGAGTGACCAGAACCAGAAGAAAAATACTTATTTCTTGCTAAATTTATTAGTCAATAGTGTATCTGTTCCCCCAACCTGACAGTAATGTAAAGTCAGCTGGCTCCACTGCCCTAGATGTGAACACAACATTAATGAGACATCTGTTTACAGCCTCTGTTGTACGTGTGTGTGTGTGTGTGTGTGTGTGTGTGTGTTTGCTTTGGAGGGGAAAATGAAACTGAGCGAATGTGTTTAGACACAATTGCTTAGCGATAAGGGCAAAGTGTAATGAGGTCAGTAACTTCATCCTGTAATTCCAGACCATTCAACCATTTATTCAGTCAATCAATCTACCATGTATCTGTCATTCTTCTTTGCCCATCCACTTAACATGAATTTACTGAGTCCCTGATTTTTATTTATTTGTTTTTTGTCATTCAGTCAGTCAGTAAGTCAGTCATGCTTTCTACTGATAAAATGTCGTCACTACTGTATTCTTATATACCTTACAGACAATCAAACAAATGAAAGCTGTGGGTGTCTGGTGGCTGTAAAAAACAAAAACCAAAACAATGCAAGAGATGCATGAGCTTATAAACTAGTGTAACACTATATATTCATATTAAATTACTTTACTTACTTTATTTACTTTATTTTAAAGCATTTATCAGAAAAATTAAGAAGACAGAGGTGGCTTCCTATTTTATTACACCGAAAGAAAGAATAAAATTCAAAGAATTTAGTTTAAAATAGTCTTCACTTATTTTGTCACTCTGGCTTTATCCAACTATGACAATTAAGAGCAGATACAAACAGTTCTAAGTGCACGCATACATGGCGCATGCACACCCACACAAATCCACAAGCCTTCCCCCCTGGGAGTGAAAAGAGAGAGCATCCAGGGCCAAGAGGCTGAAAGGGAGAGTGACAGTGGTCTATCTGCTGTCTCCCATCTGGGTGTTAGTCTCTGGTTTCGCCCAGGGGCTCAGATAAGCTCCGGACACAATGGGGACAGCTATTAAAATTCAAACTACCAGAGAGAGTCATGAAATAGTCATAACAGGTAAGCGAAATCAACACACTCTAATGCACCCCTTGTCATCTGTCTGTTTGGAAGAACAGGGAAAATACACAGTTTGCATTTCTGATCATTATGTGGAAGAAATTGGATTAGAAAGCCAAAATAATGTTTTTAAATGCTAAGTTATAATAATCCATCAGCTATTCCAGCTGTCAGAGAGTGAAAGACAGGGCACCCCTAGACACATCACTAGTCACTCAAACAACACTCTTATATTCAAACCAATTTACAATTACCAATGAACCTGGCCTAAACATGTCTATGGGATATGGAATGTGGGGTTTTTTTATACTTACAGTATTTCTCCCTTTGTGCCATCAAAACATATATATATATATATACACATATATGCATCCTTAGTGAAAGTTTTGCTGCACAAATGGACACACTTCTTATTGTGCTTCTAACATACACACAGATGTAGACATACTTAGACATTTTGTTTCCCACCTACTTCCCTACTGCAGTGAATGCCTGCTTAAGGCTATTCATTGATTGAGTACCGCAGCACTTGAAGCAAATATAACAGAGCAACAAACAGTGTTGCTCGTTAGACTTTATTCTCTCCCCTCTGCACCTTGGAAGTAAGTGAAGTTATGTCAGAAACCTCTGCTCTGCTTCTGCAGCCAAATATTAAAATGAGTATATTTGTCTCACAGAAGAAGACAAACTAAACTCATTGAACCAGCTTTTCTGTGTGGAGTTTGCATGTTCTCCCTGTGCCTGCGTGGGTTTTCTCCAGGTGTTCAGGCTTCCTCCCACAGTCCAAACACATGCATAATTTGGTGACTCTAAATTGTAGGTGTAGGTGTGAATGTGAGCGTGAACATTTGTTTCTGTGTAAGCTCTGTAGTGGACGGGAAAACTGTCCAGGGTGTATCCCGCCTCTTACAGCTCGGATAGGCTCCAGTAACACAACAAGCTACAACAACAGCTGAATAAGTAGTTAAAACATGTATGGATTTTCAGTAAAAATTAACTAAGTTAGTACAGATATTATTACAATTTTAAAGAGTTCATAGGGATGTCTTTTAGGTAAGACCAAAATGGCAAATAGTGCTTTGTAATGTTATCATAACAAAGGGGAAACAACTCGGTTTGGTATGTACAAAATTACCCAGTGAAGAATGAGTTCAGACCATCTCTTCATGTCACATAAGAACAGGCAAGAATAAAAAATACACATCTTTTGCTTCCTTTATGGGCATGGCACATACGGATACTGTACATTCTAAAGGTCCAAAAAAAGGTTAATATCCATATCCTTGTTTTTGCTTGCATTTTCTGACGTGACTGGCTTGTTATACACTTCTAAAGTATTGGTAAACTCAAAGTTGAGAGACAGCTGCTCTGTGCCCTTGAGCAAGGCAAGGCTGGCTCTGGTTCAAGACTATCTGTTTATGTGCCCTTGAGAAGGAAATGCTGTCTGTCTGTTTGGCAGCAGTGGTAACACCCTTATTCTGCCCCACAGCGGGAGAAAAGAGAGGAGAGAGGTCAACTCAGGAAAAGAGCTGACATGGAGAGAAACAAGCCGGTTATAGACCCGGACTCTGCATATCTAGCTAAAAGCACTGCCATGTCTGTCAACTCCCTATCCATACAGTACTTCTGATTTCCAGCAGTTCAGATTTAGGACATTTCAAGGGACAAGAAGTGCATGTACTGCATGTATATACAGTATACAACAGCAACCTAGGGCAAAGAGCAAAATACTTGTAAAAGGCCAGACTTTATGGAGTTCAGAGCAAAAGTGAATGATTTGTAAGTAGTGCAGCATGTGGGCAATATTTGCGAGCAAGGACAGTCACAATAACCTGTAGTTAAATTATTTTTCCAATGAAGATCCGATACTGCAACATGAGATTACATCCACATGGACATATGAAGGCCACCTAACTTAATATACATGTGTTGTTTTTATTAGCACTGGATTAATTTAATCAGTCAGTTTTTAGATTCTACCAAGATGTTTTACATTTTCAGTCATGTTTACTGTACCAATGTGTACACTTTACTATAAACTCAGATAGACCGACATACTGTATACTGTCATGAGTCAGCACCAGGCTCCATGGGAGCAGGCCAGTAGAGTCTGGTTTTTGGCAGCTGTCCTCTTAATTCAGTCAGGCATCTCTTGGGACATGCCCAGCATCTGTGTATGTGTATCTTTCTGACAGTCTCTCTCAAACTGGGATTTCATCAGAGAAATGCACTTATATGCAACAAGGTCGGTCACGCAAACACACACACACACATATATATATATATAATACACATCCTTTACTCATGGGTCTGATTGCACCCATCTTTTAAGTGGACTTTCATTTTCATTTCAGACAGGCACATATGAAGACCTGCCAACCATCAGAACCATTTCTGTTGTAGCTCCCGCAACAGTAGGTGTCTCAGAGATCGCTTTTTGCCATGTTAACATACGCAGACTCACCTCATTGTCATTAACTTTCAATTGAAATGTGTGCATTTGTTATGAGACAAATCCATAATGAAGTTACTGTACACAATCAAGGCCACTCTCTTACATAACACTTCCAACGTAGCTCAGCCTATGCTTCCCTAAGAACAGCGATCAAACCCTAATATAACAGTCTAAGCTTCTGAGAAATGATTGCTCTTCACAGTACAGAGGAAAGATTCACCAGGCATTATTATTGTTGTTTGCTAACATCTGTTAGTCCTTCTTTATTACACCGAATTAAAAAAGTTTGCACTAGTTTGTAAAAAGGCATACAATTGATTTATTAGCTATCACTAGCAATTTTCCTAATCTTTGATCTGTGTTTAATAGGAATCACTGAGGTTGCCAGGGTGAACCCTTATGGGTTTCTGTTTTGTATCATGCCATCAAACCTTTTATCTCTAGGTTTGATGGCATGATATGTAGCTGGCTTCTCATGTTACAGTAAAGTATCAAGCTTTCAGATTCAAATGTTTGTACAGCTGAAAGGTTATTTTTCCGGATGTCACATTACTGATGGCTCTCTGGGATTCTTTATAAAATGTTCTAATCTTTATTAACTGAGTTTGTGTCTGATATCTTATGATGCACAGTTTAATTTCACTGTTTACTATTCATTATTTCACACTGAGGTAAAGAAAAAAAAACTACTCAGGAAAAAGACACTCCAAGAGATTTTTGTTTGTGAGCGAGCCTTTATTAAAATCTGTCGTTTTTTCATATCAATCCAAAGTATTATCTGAACAACGCTTTAGGACAGCACTGTAAATCTTAATGTTGCATATGGAGTGGTACTGCAGTGATTGACTGCTGTGCCAGATTACTGCTTCAGTTTGCCTCAAGGTCACTGCTACTACACTGCAGAACACCTGTGTGAGTAGTGGCTGTACATGTGTATGTGTGTCTGCCCACAGTGTGGTTTTGCTTTCTCGCAGAGCAAAATGGCTGTGTATCATTTATAATCTGTCCTCTGAGAGCCATCTCCCCCTTCTTCACTGCCTCCAATTTCATCCTGTCTTTCTTTTTTCCTACCTCTTCTAGCCATTTTACAGAGTCACAAGGGGAGGAGGGAGCAAGAGGAGGGCAGATACAAGAGGAGCAGAGCAGGAGAAATTGTCCTTATTAAAGAAACGGCAGCACCATGTAAGAGATCCCTTGTGGGACAGAGATTAAATAGACTGCGTCAGAGGGGAATGTGCTCATGGTGCTGCAACTGGAGGACGTGATTAGTATGATCATCAGGGATGGAGAGATGGAAACGGATGGAAGGTGGATACGGAAGGGAGTGAAGAGGAAAGGTGTGATGAGGGACAGCTAGACGAAAATAATGAAGGTTAAGAACAGAAGAGAAGAATGTGCGGAAATGTCAGAATGCAAACTGAAATGTGAATGTTTTTTCACAGAAGAGAACACACATAAGAAGGAAAACAAAGGGGATCTGGGAGTGAATGCACTAGAATGAGAACTAAAGAAGATGAAATGGGAGAACAGGTGGTGTGTTTCAACTGAACTCTGCAGTCACAGAAGGGAAAGAGAAAGGAGAGGTGAAGAAAAAGAGGAAGTGAGAAAAACAGATGACAGATGAGGGGAGCAAACAGTTTCCTGAGCTATGTATAGAATTTTTAAAGACCTCATTACAGTAACAGTACACAACATAGGGACTTAAGTGTGTGCGGCTGAAGGATTAAGAACAGTAACAGTAGCACTGCACTCTTGATATTACAGAAAGAAACCAGTATTTCCACAAGGTTGATTACTTTGAGGGGGTGAGTGGTCTCTGCAGCAGCAACACATTGTGATATTTTGAAGAAAAGAAAACTGGACTGTTTGCTACCAAGTGTTATTAACACATATACTATTCCTTTGAAATTAAATCATATAAACAGTATATGAAAGATGGAACCCCTATTTAGAGCAGTTCTTTTCTACAGCCTTGAGCAAAGCAGTTTGGCTGCTGTCATCTTGGTGTTTATAAAACTGGACATGAGGAGCAACTGGACAATCTGACTCAGAAACTGAGGGGCACCGTATGCTCATACTGCAACCAAATGTTAAGCCCACCCTAAAGCATACCCTGCCGTTTGTCTCTACCGGGGACCATAATTTACAAAATGATGACTTATGTTGTATTTAGTGTGACAATAAACTAGTGACTGGGACCATAAACTATTCAGGAAAGTGTTAACCACTGTTGAATAATGTATGAATAAAGTCAGAGTTACAGTCCTCCTGTGTCTGTTGGGTGGTTCAGGTGTGACTTGGTAGCAGGGCAGCTAAATTTTTAGCTAGAACTAGTTTCCCGGTCCTCAGTCTTAGAAACATTTAGGTCCGGTCTGTCTATCTTAGATTCAATAAGCCCTTGTTTGGAAGCTTTTGTTGAATTTGCAATAGGCTAATGAGTTGTCATTAAGTCAACTAATGCTATAATTTTCTCCTCTGCTAATGTACTCTGAGCTCAGCTCACAGACAGCAAAGAGACAGCTTCCTAGTTGGGAAAATGAAGCCAGTGCAGAAATGACTAAAGAATGCCTTCTATCTGAAGGTCAGGTAGGTCAGGTTGCAAAAAGACAAAAAGACTTACGGCCCTTTAGAAGTCGTTCCACACTCCCGGCCCCATGACAGCAGAGGCGAGAAGGTATAAGACAAACGACAAACTTACATGCACATAAATGAAGGTAAAATGACTCACACTATGCTGAAGTAAGACAAGGACATGTAAGGGTAATATCATTAAAGAAATTGGGACTGGGAATGAGAATGTGTGTGTGTATATACACACACACACACATAATCTAGGGGAGCAAAATATGTATTTGCTTGGTTTATTTAGATCATTTATTTATGCTTGGTTTATTTAGATAATGTTTCAAAATAAATTACCTAAATAAGTGTGAGGAGATGCTTGAAAATAGCTTTCCTCTAGAAAGGCTTTGATGCTGTGTCATTCTGACTCTAAATTGTGTGTTTATGTGTGGAGGCAAGTTTCAAGTTTCAAGTTACATTCTGATGAATAAGCCCAGTTTTCACTTTGGAGATGGAACTCTTTACTCAAGCACTATCAACCAAATTTTCTCAGGGAAAAGTACAGGCACCATCCACATCTGGCTACCTTCTACCACTGCTGTGACCACCAGTGGTACCCTTCTTGGATCTGTGATCACTCAGTTACAGTCACCTGTATTTGTCACTTCCTTTTTTAACTATCAAAGCGTACTATCCTCTGTGTTATATAGAGGCCAATAAGATTAAAAATCAAATGAACTCTAATAAAATTTTTGCCTCAAAAAAAAAAAGGCAATGTAATTTAAATAAAAAGTCAAGTTTACATTATGGGAAAATATTTTAATAGGTTAAAGACAAAGACAAGTTTAAAAATTGACGGCTCCTTTTACAGCACCTTTATATTATTGCTAACTTAGTAAAAGAAGTGAGAATAGGAGAGAGAGTTGATGAAGGTTATAGATGTAGAACAAGTCTATTTAGGCTACGCTGTACACTGGCCCACTGGGATACCAGCGACCGACCAGTACACTGAAATAGAAATGGGAGCAGAATAGAGAGAAGAGAGGAATGAGGAGAGGTAAGGTGTGGTGATAGATAGGGATGGGAGACAGAGGGAGATAAAGGGCAGTTAAGGAGGGGTTGATTAGGAAGAGGCCTGGAGGAGGCAGAAAGGACAGAAGGAGATGGGACATACAAAGGCAGGCTAGAAGCAGAAGACTTAAGCACGATGAAATCCATGGTAGGGTTGCAAAGTGAGAGCAAATTATGTTATCAATTTTAAAGTTATATTTTAAAAGGGAAAGCTGGCACTCAGTAAAGATCACATTCGGTTGCTCACCTTCTATTTTAATGGCTGTGCTGAAAAATGTCACCCCCACACCTGAACAACTTGACATTGTCTGTATAGAATTAACTGAACTTGCTTTTTCAGAGTCATGCAAGCCTGAAATAGTTTAATTACTTTTCTGTGGAGTGAAGAAGAGGCCAAAAATGGTGGATAGGAGACATGAGGTAGTATTAAACTCAGTAAGCTATGAGTATTATCATGTTAAATATAGAATTACAGCGCAGTTAAGGTTAGCATCTGGTTAGGACTCAAAAACAGGTGTGAAACTGTCTTTGCAGGTCTAGGAGTTGTGCCTGTGCAGAGAATAAAATAAGAGAGAGTGAGGGCCAAGCAGAGGTTGAAAATTGTAAATGAGGCATGGTGATACTGTAGAAAAGGTGTGAGGGTGAAGAAATGAAATAAAATCAATCAGCTTCAGAAAGGCTATACTGTAACAGAGGTTATGTAAAAAATTGAATTTTACTATTACTGTTGCCTCTTTAAAGGTTCTTCTGTAATAATCAGAATTTATTGCTTTCTATCATCAGGAAACAAAGATTGTATCTTCCCATCATCTTGGTGAGTGAGGTCATACTGATTCTCTGACTCCCCAGAAAGCAAATTTAAAGTCATAAAAAAGGTGACTAGTCATACACAAAAACAACATCCAGTTAAATATAACTACTGTAGTTTTGCGAGTTCCAATCCCATCTATATTTACAACTGCTTCCCTGAAAGGTTTGGCTAAGTATCCTCCCACCCTCCCTTTCAGCATCAAAAACTATCAATGCTTTGAGCACTTCTCTATCCTCCAGACCCTTGAGGAACGGCTGAGCAATCACTCACAATTTCGTGTTCCTCCTGAGAAGGATTACTGATGTGTTGCAGTTCTCTGCTGTCTCTTTTGAAACTAGTAAGTCAACATACACCAAACACCTTTCTCTTTTATCTTCAGAAAAGCAGGTCATATGCTGGTCGGCTGCATGCCACATCTTCTCGGAAACTAAGCTGTGGCCCGACAACCCATCTAACCCCTGAATGACTAATGTTACTCACCTGCTTGCTGCCTGAGTGAAACACTAGCACTTCACCTGTATAAACACCTTCGAGCTAGGTGCCTAGCTCTACACCCTGAGTAAAGGTACAAGGAACGAGGTAACTGAAAAACTGAAGGGCGAGAGCCAGAGAACCCAGGAATTTTAAATTTAATACAGTATATTTCCCAGAAATATAACTACCGTACTGTGTGTGCTGTGCTTTTGTATACATAATGTGTATTATTGTGTGTGTGACAGTCGTCAAGCTTGCAGAATTGGTTTACTTTTGAAGAGTTGTTGTGAGTTCAGTTGTTGGGTAGACCCATTCCACAAAATACTATTCTTGTAATTATTTTTATACCCAAATTTTACTAGTCACATAACTCCACAGCATGCCACCTACTAAACATACATAAATGCATGCATACACGCAATATGTTGTTGCTGTCTGCTTTAGTATTGGACTATTTTTTGGACTAGTTTTGATTGGACTGGTTTTGTCACGCAGCCTGAAGGACCTTGGCAGTTTTTTTTTTTTCCAAACACAGTTTAATGTATTGCAACAATGCTAGAATAATCTAGTGCGAGGGTCTCTTATGATTGAACACAGGCCCATGGGACACATTTAAATTACACAACACACATGACACCAAGCCTTAGTGAATAACTTAAAAGAATTACCAGGATCATATTTCTGAAATAGCATATGTCCTGTAAAGCAACCAAAAACAATAGAATCACTAATATAAAAAGTGCCACATACCATTACCTAGGTTAAATTTAGTCAGCGATCCTGTCAAAGAAAAAATAATTAATTTTATATATTAAAAATAAATTAATAAATTAATTATAACCAGGTGCCAGGGAGAAGACATCCTGCTTGTTAGCATGACGGCTAAAACTGTAACCAAAACACCACTGACTTGTTAAATGGACTGATCCATTAAATATCTTAATATATATATGATGTCATACTGTGCCCATAGTGTAGTGGTTAACACATTCTCCTAACAAGAGAAAGATCCCAGGGGGAGACATAAATCCCTTGGGGATTATGTCAGGAATGGTATGTTCATAAAAATCTGCCAGATCAAATACGCAGAGCTACCCTCTACGGTAGACCCCTTGTGACTCAGGGTGCAGCTAAAAGAAGCAATAAATAAATGTGCTATGGGCGCACCTCTTTAATCTAAAGCGAAGTACTTAGAGTATATCCATTAATGGCATATATAATGAATTAATAATTAATGGTGCACACATCTGAGGTTGTACTATTTTGAGTAATGCAATCAGAATACTGTATGACTCATATATATTGTAAGTTTCTCCACAAAGACATTAACTTTTTTTTCAACTTCACTGATTTATGTTATTGTAAAAACGGGATGTATCGACCAGAAGTCAGTGTATTTTCAAGGGCACTCTGGCCCAAAACGTCACTATTTTACATCTATATGGATTAAAAGTTCTCTAAGGAGCTCTTCGGTGTGCGGACCCCATTGTTTTCTTTATTAAGTGTATTTTGAAGGACCATGAAGTCCTAAATTTGAAAAGGATAATCTCATGATAGACATTTTGCATGCTTTTACCTGAGAACTTTACAGCCTTTTAAATGAGATGCATTGTATCATCATTCCTTAAGTAGATTAATTTTCGTTTGTCTAACATTTTAAGTTAATTAAGTGTGGGTGTACTTTGTAGATGACAGTATGTTAATGATTTCTCTTTTTATTTCATTCGTTTATTTTTTATTATTATTTTTATTGCACATCTGCATGCTGTGAAGCTGGGTTAGTATTTAGTTGACTGATAAAATGCTATATTCAAACCTGTAATCACAATGCTCATGAGAACAGGAAAACAAAATTATAATTTTATGTCTTTTACGATAATTTTATTGCTAGTTCAAATTCAATTTAATTTGCGTGTCACTGTAACACTGCAGGCATTGTTTCTACTCATGTTGCAAACATGGTGAGGAGCAGTAGTCACTGCTTCTCTTTTCTATCACAATTGGATATTCAGCACAAGGTTATTATACTGCCACAATATAAACTGAAGCGCAACCTTTTAATAATGAATATATTGCAACATTTACGGGCTGTTCTCTAGATAGGGAATTTTATCTAAATGCGCACTGCTGTAACTTTCTGGACACTTGCTTTGAGTACACTGTGGCTTCCACATATGTTTATATTTTTCTTCACCTTTCGCAAAAAGTCTGGTTAAGGACCCTCTTACTCTTGCCTTTTCACAGCATTAAAGAATTCCCAGAGTACTTCTCCATCCCCCCTTCCCCCCAACCCACGAAGGACAACACTGCCCTACATGTTATTTCATAATTCTTTACGCTCTACGAAGGTGGGCCTGTAATCTACTGCATCTTCCTACAGTCTCTTAAGAAAACAGTTGTACCCACCAACAGTCTTTTTTTCCTATCTCAAGAAAAACAGGTCATCCACCAAGTAGCTCAAAGCCACCCCTTCTTGGAAACCAAGCCGTAGCCTAACAACACATCCAGCCCCTGAATGACACATGCCATTCACCAGCTGGCTGCCCAAAGGAAATGTTAGCTGTTCACCCCACAGTCAACCACTATATCATGGGTGTAGGTATACGTCAAGGAACCAGGTTACTGAGAAAACTGACGGGTAAGAATCAGTGTTCTATCTGATTCAGTTTTCAGTCCATCTCTTTTTAATGTGACATTTATCAACTCTTTATTTAACTGTGTAATAAGAGAGATTGCCTGAATTTATCTAGTTTACTCCGCTGTTGCATAGTTCGTAGGCATTACCATGAGCTGACCTAGAAATGGTCGTACTGAAATGAGACGATCAGGAAACACAATCTTCTTTGGGTATCAGCCTATACGGTTACAGGGTACCTCTGATGTCACACTGGTGACACTACATGGATGCTGATCAATTATGCTAATGTCGGGGAGGTAGATGATTTAGGTACTGTTATAAATATTCAATACACTGGTGTAGCTATTCAAGAGGTCCATTTTTATGCTCATGGGGATTACGCAATAAAACAAAATCCAATATCACTGCAGTATGCAGTAGGAGCATAGGTTGCGCATAAAAATAGAATAAGTACACGTGTACATATTTGAATAAATGGTTTATGATGGCAAAGCCAAGGCAGGAATGCATTAAAGACTGTTTAGCTGATTGAGGTGACATAAATACACCCACCATTATAGATTTGCTACATCTTCGCATCATGTTCATAATTGAAAATCTATAAGAACAAAGTGATGTTAACACACTAAACACTCTAGGGCAAAAACATAGAAAGACATATTGGTATCTCACTGCATGTATTTATCGGATTTTCTTTTTTTTTTTTTACTGAAAATAAGTAATAGGAAGCAGGTTAGGATTACATTTTTTTTTTGCCATCTCACTTCTCTCATGCCTATCCTCTCATGTCTGTATTTGCTAGAAACACAGCGCATCCCACATGGCCAAAATCTCTACCGTGTTGCTCCAGCGACCTGCTCCTTAAGGCTATAGCTGATTGGGTGAAAAAGAGAATGACAAGGAAGGGTGAGATGCGTTGCGGGGGGGGGGGGGGGGGGGG
>VUQK01011402.1:0-11283 GCA_015106715.1 Bujurquina vittata
CACATCTGGAAGGGTATGATCAGTGTTGACAAGTTAAGCGAGATGGTTTAAGGGAAGGCGCATATTATATTTATATATATATATATATATATATTTATATATACACATATATATACACATATACATATATACATATATATACATATATATACATATATACATATATATACATATATACATATATACACATATATACATATATACACATATATACATATATATATATATATATAATAAATTCATACATAATATAATAAACAAACTAGAGATATATATATATATATATACATATATATATATATATATATATATATACAGACACATATACATATACACATACACATATACATATAGACATACACATATATATATATTATATACACACATATACAAATCTGGATTCTGATGGATTCTGATCAACCATTATTGCACAACCCAGTGTAATTTCACGTGTAGATTGGTCAGATATTTCTCCAAGTGTTCTTTTAATAAATAAGATGTTGCATGTGTGTGAGAAATATTGCACAGTGGATTTTTGGCTGTGAACAGTCCTTTACTCTTCCATCAGTCTGATCGTGGCAGGGAAGAAGCTTTTCCAGAATCTAGTCCTGTGTGTGATGATGCTGTCTGCTCTGGTCTTCCTCAGGCTGTATGTTGTGTGTTTGGTCCTGAGGAGAAAGTGGGCACGGTGGTGTGGGTCTCTGATTATGAGCTGTGCCCTCTTTTTGCATCTTTGTTTAAAAATTGTATCCATTGATGGTAGTTTAGTCCTGATAATTTTTTTGGCAGCATCTGAAACACGTAAGTGTGATAAATATGCAAAAAAATATAAGAAATCTCCTGATTTCTTTCTTTTTCAGCTTCATAGAAGAACATGTGTTCTTTTCACTGCAATGTTTCTGTTTCTAATATATTTTATTTGTTTTTCTGATGAGAAATCTCATGCATGATAAACTATTCCCACTTTCTGCAAAATAACAGTAAAAGTGCTATAAAATGAAAATCTTTAACATATCATCAAATTGTGTTTGTGGTGAATGATTAAGGTATGTTTTGCATGTGATGTCAGGCTGGGATTTGCACTTAGAAGTCAGCTGCAAGTCAGCACAACATCTACATCTGGTATTTTATTAAGACATTAAGGGAAAAGTCAGATTTCAAAAAATACAAATGTCCAGCAGTTTTATTGAAGCACTAACACGGGTTGTTATATTTTTAGATTTTGATCTTTAGATTTGATTAGATTTCAACTAAAAAATTTTTTTGTTTTTCATACCTGGTTTAACATATTATAAATGGCATAGAAAAGACACTAAACCCAAGTTTGAATGTCTCACTGATCATTGGTGGTATTTTGGGACATGGTGGTGATTTTATTTGCTTTACTTAAAATTAGAGTTAGAAGACTGCCAGTTCACAGGGTTGTTAGGGAACATTGTCCAGTGAGACTGTCAGGAAGATAAATGACCATTTCCAATGCAATGACTTGCAAATCTTACTGTATATTTAAATTAGAACACTAGAAAGGCAACATGTCACATGCTGAAATTGGAATTGCATTGATACATTTTAAATGTCATAAAAAGTGTTAAAAGGAAGGAATTGGAAACATTGTACAACCCCATTATCTCACAACAGCCCATAAACATCTAGGAACTGAGGAGAGCAGCTGCTGGACCTTTGGGAGAGAAATGCTGTTCCATTCTTGTCTGATAGGATTCTGTCCTGGGTCCTCTGTTGCATTTTTCATTTTATGATACCCAAATGATTTTAGCTGGTGAAAGGTCTGGGCTGCAGGCAGGCCAGTTCAGCACTCAGACTCATCTGGCTATAAAGCCATGCTGTTGTGGTAGATGCAGTATGCAGTTTAGTTTTATCTCGCTGAAATATGCAAGGCTTTCCCTGAAGAAGATGGCCGCATTAAACCTGTATATACCTTCTAGCATTGATGGTGCCTTCAACATTTAATATGTTGCATTTAATATTTAATAACATTTAATATGTTGCCTGTGCTATTTTCATTAAACAAGTAGCTTAAATGTCTCTAAACTGCTGTACTTTTGTTTGTATTTATACTTTACAGGTGCTATTTGGAAAGTGGGTTGTACTTTATTCATGAATATGTATGAGACATAACCTATAGCCACCAAAGAAATATTAAATATTTAAGTGTAGTATTGCCATTGGTTGGAATGACAACCAAACACAACAGTGTGGATTAAAAATCCACACTGTTGTTATGAGAGGCAGCATTTAGCTCGATGTTGCTTCTGCTGAGAGCCTCCTATCACACCACTTAAAAGGGAATCTTCTGTTTTCTGCATCTGTCTCGCGTTACGGAGTGGTCCAGCCCCCCGACGGCGATGCTTTAACTGACTGTCACTGACTGTCCCCTCCCGAGCACACTTTCGTTAGTCTGCCTAGTAATCCTGTATATGCGCAAAATGACGTCTCCAGTCACCAAAGCTATGATAGAGGCTTACGCGCTCATGATTATGGTCATGGGCACGTTTTTCGTGTATTTCTGCGGGATGGTTTGGGCTTTTTGCAACCCGAAATTGAGCGGAGCAGAGGAGGAATGCGAGACTGGGAAACAAACAGCCGACCACGGGGATGACTGCTGGGTTTCCGCCCCAGATCCTCCGGCGGTGTATTTCAAGAGCGCTTGTGCGCACCTGCCGGCACCGCCGTACACCTCTGAGGGGCTCACACAAAGTACTTATATCAACTTTTGGGAAGACACAGATAGTCTGCTGTCAGACTGCACTGCATTTTGTCGCGAGGATCACGGGATTAACAACCAGATTGGAGAAAGTCCCTCCTGGAATGCATAGTGGTGATACAGTCATTTGCAAAACTGTTTTAATGGATCATAATAATTTGCAAAGTCTCGTGAATAGGAATTAGTGGAAGATGCCATGCTTGTTTTATTGTAAAATCAAACTATAAAACTATCACAACATCAACTCATCAGTTCCCACTATAAATTCCGGCTTGACTGTTGCTCAAAGTCTGACAGCCAGAGCTCATGATCCTCCCAAGGGACCTACGAGACAGGAATAAATCCTTTCCATCCAGAAATGCGTGATATGCATCAAGATGATCTTGCAGGATTTGGGGGATTATGGTGGGATTCCTTTCGTTCCTCTTTAAGTTTCTTCCTCACTTCACTTTCTAGCTGCAGTAATTTCTCATACAAAGTCTCTGATGTCTCCAAATCAATGTCCATCTGTGAAGAGAAAAAGAAGATACATAATGGTAACTATTTTACTGACTGTTTAAACCGAATAGAATGTTAAATTTTACCTGCCGTACCTTACGGGGCTGTGTGTAGCTGTTTCCCAGTCCAGACGTTAAGCTGTGATACTTTGCATATGGGTCCAGTGACTCAGGCTTTTGCTTAAACAACCAAAACTGAATAGAAGCACACAACATGAATTTCTTCTGAATTGTGTGTGGAAATGTGAATTTCTGTTTTACTTACCAGGGCTTCAGCTCCATTATAAGGTGTCAATGTGAAAGTGTTTGTGAACATTCTTATCTGTGAGTTTGAAAGAAAGACACACCTCAGACAGAGCCAAACACCCAACACTGCATTTGCACTGCATTTGTGTAACTCACAAGCCAGAAGACAGCCAGAAGCAGAGTCCAGAGGAAGGCTGGGAAGGAGGGCAGGATGTTGTAGGTCAGATTGGTCATCACAAAACCAGGACAAATGACAGAACCCTGGAAATAGAAGAGCAACAGGGTCACTTTCATGAAAATTTAAAAAAGATATTTAATTTCTGGTGTGAGTCATACGTGACATGTGAGGTGTATGAGCTGACCTGTTTATTGTAGTGTGTATTGAGTGCCAGACTGCGCAGGTCAGAGCCATATTTAGAAGAGCTGTAAGGCTGAGTGCCTTTTTTATGTTGAATGTCTTCAAGACTAAAGGCTGAACGATGAGCATTACTAGAGGAGGTCCAGATCAGCTGGGAGGTCCGGCCTGCGTGGCACAGGATCGGCTCCAGCTCCCTGACCTTTGCCATAATTCAGCAGAACACAACATTAAACAAATATAAAATGAACATTTGTTTCCACTGCTCTTTGTCCAGAAAATGGACAGAGTAAGGTCAAGCACTCACTTCAGAAAATAAAATTAGGCTTAATTAAAGGTAACTGGTTGAACTATGTGGGAACGGGTGGAAATGGCTGTATCTGAATGTACTTAAACACATCTGTCTATTAAACGTAATGGTTACACACCAATTAGACACAATTAAAGGTGAACATTTTTGTTGAAAGCAGCACAGATTGTTTTATAATTCTTGCACAGTCTAAACAAGTACTTTGAAAAAGGTTATCTTGCAGCTTAATACAAGTCTGAATTTAGCTGCAAATGCAACGGGAGCAGGATATTACCTGCAGTGACCTTATGGCTAGAACAGTACGTGTTGTTAATTTTTAATGAGCATAGTTGCTAAGTGACAAACAGATCCAGTATCACCTATATTTGTTTCATCAAGGACAAACAGCCGACAAGAATCACTCTCACTGCAGAAAACTAGAGGAAGCACGCCTTTGTACCATGTTTGATGTGATCAGTTTAAAAAAAATGATCATGATTGATGATCAAACGCCAAAGCACAAGTGACTCACTAGAAGAAAGTGACCAAAGAGATTGGTCACAAAAACTTCCTGCAGGCCATCAGGGGTGACACCATCCCCTCACCAGTGGCAAACATTGTGATGGCATTTCTGCAATATAGGTGTGACAGAAATTTGAAGTTAAAGACACGCAGCATGGGACACAGGTGAAGATGTTGAAATCTAAAAGGCACATATATAGTTAAAAGTTACCTGGAGAAGAGGCCTTTGAAAAAGGCTTTTACATCAAACTGTGGGTTTGGCATGATCCCTGCATTCAGGTAAAGGTAGTCCAGCCGGTCATACCTGCAGATAACAAACTGTGGCTGTATGTTGCACATAAAGAACTACCAGCTTAACTGGTCATCTGTGATGATTTATCAAGTGTTTAATTACAGATTAGATTTTTATGTTGCTGAGTTCATCCTCTCACCTCCGTTTGACCTCCTGTGCAGTACTGATGACGGAGGAGATGCTGCTGGTGTCCATCTGCAGCAGGACCACATGGGCTGTGGGGTGAGAGGTGAGGAGAGCTGATCGTGCAGCTTCAGCCCTGCGCATGTTCCTGCAGGCCAGACAAAGCTGGAGACCCTCTGTGTCCAGTGAGAGGAGACGCTCACACAGTCCCAGGCCAATGCCACTGCAGGAAAACCCATATATTGTATTACTCTTAATACTACTACTACTACTGTGTATTCATGGGATTAAATTAATTGCAAAATCATATTCTAGATATTTAATTTCATTCTTTAAATATTTAGAATCCCTTAAAAAGAGATTTTAAAAGCCAAATAACTAAGTAGTAGTAAGTTCGCTGAACATGTGACTCATTTCCATTTTTACAATTTGAGAAGCAAATACTGTAATTACCTATTAGCTCCTGTTACCAAAACCACTGTATTCATCTTTTTAAATCCAAACTGGCAACAAAGAAAACTCTGTTTTGTTTTTTTAATTCAACAAGTCCTGTGTGGAGTTCCTATGAATGGTTTCCTCTTCTGTGAAGTCACACATAATGTTCGGATTGGATACTGTAGCAGCACAGCCAATAGGATCCTGATGCTGGTCAGCTGATCAGCTTTATGGACAGCCCACTCAGACACCGTATGAAATATTTAGTTCCGCTCATGAATAAGACAAATGCTCTCAAAGAGATAAAATTCCCAGTTTAATTTTTATTTAATGAACAACTTTTGCTTACAGAAATATATAAAACATTCTCACTCAAACATTTAAGTACAAACATGAAATTAATCTCAACATATTAGGACTTTGTAGGGCTACATTTCTGCCTCCAGATGATTTTTTCCAAAACTGAGTGGATTAAGAATGCCGTGAAAAAGTGTCTTTATCCTGTGAAAATAATACCAAGCTTCACAAATTTGTCTTAAACCAAATATTATATTTAATTTTTATGTCTTTGTAGGTTTTCGGTCATCCAGGTCATGGTAGTCTCTGGAATTTGAAAAAAAAAGCAATTGAATTCTTTCTTGAAGACCTCTCCGAGGTCCATCCTCATCAAGGTGTGAAAAAAAGGCCAATGAGTGGCTTCAGGTAAAAGCTCTGTGAGTCTTCGCCCCCTCTATCACATGATCTGTTGAGGTCACCTGAAGAAAGGTGTGAGTGGGGGACAGTTGGTGTCATAATCCACCACCTCTGTTCAGTAATGGTCATTCATACCTTGGCGTATATGATTATGCAAATGAACAATAGCGGATCAATGAACACCTCCGCTGGGTCTAAACAACTGGGAGTATCCACCAGTAAGGTTTAGAACTAAAGAAGCCTTTCAAGCTCCAGAGACTCAAGTTGTAGAATTTCTTTGCCCTGATAAGTATAAATTGAAAGAGCATTGCCTTGAGCATCTTTAATTTACAACGCGGGACAAAGGCCAGAGAAAATAAAACCTGTAAACACAGTTAAAGTGTTTGACACTTTAGTGTGGAGGGTGGACTCTAAACAATAAGTGTTAAGAAATAAAAGTGCACAGATGAGTGCCAAATGGAGAATGAATCAAAGAGGAAAGAGTACATTAACAGAGGAAGAAAAATGACTGCGGATAACTAAACCTGTCAATGACTTGTCAGTTTTTAGTTTTCATTTGCTTGTATAAACTCTTGTAAAACCATTCAGTCATAGGCATCCTGTTGTTCTAATCAAACACACCACATAGGATGAATATCCACATTTCATCTACTTTCAAAAAAAGACTTATTTTCTATTGAACTTCAACATCCACAACACACTCACTAACATCTTTCTAATGACGCTGACTGTAAACACATACTGTTGAACCAACACGGCCCAGATTCCTGATACTGTAAGTATCTTCCAATATCTCATCAATCAGTCAGAATGGTATAGCGCTTAGTGTATGATCAGCCCAACAGTTTGCAGCGGGATAAAAGATAATGTCTGAATCAAAAATGTAACCTAGGAGAATTACTGCATTAAATCAAATATGATACTCCAAATGAAGAGCATAGTAATACACAAATATATAAACAAAAAAAAACAGAACAAACACACATGAACATATAAATAGGAATACAAAATACGGGTATTTGATTTAGACTTATCTGTTGAAAATACAGAGTCATACACTTAATGTTGAAACCACTGCAAGGAGATTTAAAAGAGGATATTTCCTTGTTATTCTTGTTACTCTTAAATGTGTGGCGATTAGATACTTGAGATATCATGAACCGTAACAGTGATGGGTTTTCTGCACTTTCTCCTCTACATTCAAGCAGTCTTCCAAGAGAAAACACCAGAATCTTCAGTTGCATGTGTTTTGTTAATATGAAAATTGCCGTAACATCAGAATTGAAGCCAACATTAACAAATATATTTTCAAAAGTGCCGAATGTCACTTGCTACATTATGTCACGGCATCGCTGACACAAGTCGGAGCCTTAGGTCATGTTCTTAAACATGTTTGAGGGACAAAACAGTATAAAACATGGTGGTTTTTCTAAGAATAATGTCTATAAAACATTTTAGCCACTTCGTTTGTACTAATAAATGACACACTCAGTGTTTTTGGTAGTCCATAGTGCCCCCAACCCTGTTTCTCTACCGAGACAAGCTTAAACCTGGATTGTGTCTGCTGTTATTGTTGTCTTTTTTACTTTCTTCCAGAGATGAGCAGACTGGGAATTGCTGTCTTAAACACTGCACTGGCTTAAGATTGCATTTCCAAGAGGGCCCTGTGTATTTCCAGGAAGGAGGGCCGTTCCTTTGTGTTCCTCCTCCAGCAGCTCAACATGATCTTGTAGAGCGAGTCTGGGCACAGCACAGGCTGAGGCAGGTAGATCTGCACAGTATGGATCAAGAAACAAAGTCAGGGATTCAGCGGAGTTTGCTGTTGTTGCATTTTGGAAAACCGCTTTGAAAAATACAATTTATTGCACAGCTGCCAGTTTGGGTTCAGAGCAAATAGGTCTGCTGTAATTGCAGTAATGCAACTAGCAGAACTTTATGGTTAACAATAAATACGATGCAGGAATTTTGATTGACTAACTGTTTAAAATTACATTTGTAATGTGTATAAGTTGTTAAAATTCACTTCATTTGATGATGATGCTAATTATATTGCTCTGGGAAAAGTTTAGAACAGCTTTTTAATGCAGTGGAATGGGAACTGTACGTTTTAAGAAAATACAATTTAGCATAAATAAATTTCCTAATAAAAAATTTAAGTCAAATTAATGATTTATGAATGATGTTGAAATAGGCGTGTAATTTAAGCTATAAATTAGTGGTTTGGCAGTGTAGTGGCTAACACATTTGCCTAACATGCTAGACATCCCTGGTGTGAGACCACAAGCAGAAAAATTCCTGGGAGACTTCCATCAGGAGGGATATCTGATGTAAAAATCTGCCAAATCAAATATACCACCATAAATTATGTTGGGCGCTTCACAGTGTGGAAAAAAAAAGATATGTCGAAACCATCATACGTACTATATTATTCTCTAGTAGCGCCATTAATGACCTACTCTGTGGTGGTATTTATTATTTTCTTTGGTCTTTGTTTTTGTAAAATCTACCTAAAAAAAAGTGTTTCCATTTAAATATGTTGTATGGAAAAAGGGTAGGTCTAATAAGCTAAAGTGATTAATTTGTATTCTTCTCATTTTATTCAATTCTTTGCTTTCAACATTCTTATTTTTTTGTTGCTGTTTTTGTTTTTTTAACAAATGGTAATATTGACCAAAAATAATTAAATAAAGTGCGACTCCTATCAGCACTCACCTGTCGTTTCTGGTCCCTGAAAAACTCCCCTGTGTTTTCTATCACCTGCTCATCAGTGAGCTGAGAGTAGGGCTGTTCCTTGCAGAAGTTTAGTATCTCCCACAGGGTCACCCCAAACGCCCACACATCACTGGCTGTGGTGAACTTCCCCTACAAAGCAGAGGGTTGGGAAGATTTTTTTTCTGCAAACACACTGGTTAAATTCTAAAGTTACAAAATAATCACTGCTAACAAACTAACGGGTAATTAAAGTTTTTACTGTTAACCGACAATAATTACAATAAAGAATGCTTACTAATTAATAATTGGCTTGAAAACTATCTGATTATGATCTAGACAGTCCTTGTATAATTCCTATAAAATATTTTTATTGCATAAATTAATGAATAAATTATAACACAACCATCAATCGAGTGTATTAATTATGTAATAGTATATTAATTATAATATCATTAATTAATAAGCTATCAATTTACAATTGTCTACTAATGGTTATTATAAAGTGTTATTATTGCAGGACCTATGAATACAAACAAAAGTCCTCACCAGCAGGATGCTCTCCCATGACATCCAGCGTATAGGCAGCACGGCTCTGCCCTGGATGCGGTAGTAGTCCCCACTGTACAGGTTCCGGCTCATTCCAAAGTCAGCTATCTTTATTGTATACTTTTTGCCTACCAGGCAGTTTCGTGTGGCCAAGTCTCGATGAACAAAGTTTAGAGAGGACAGGTATTTCATCCCCGAGGCTATCTGAGTGGCCATGTAGCAGAGATTACTAAAGCTGGAGAGGAGAGAGGTCAAATATTCATGTAATCTGCTGGAAAGTCACATTTTATAGATTTGCATACATCAGCCACTTTCTCACCTGACAGTAGGTGCATTGCTAAGCAGAGCGAGCTGTCCTTCCGGTTTGTGGCGGGACAGAAACTGGTTGAGATCTCCGTTCTCCATGTACTCTGTGATCATACAGAGGGGGTCGCTGTAGATGCACACAGCTAGCAGGCGAATGATGTTGGGGTCCTTCAAGCGTGACATGATCTTTATTTCTTTAAGGAAGTCATTCCTTCAAATGGAAAACAATTTGCAAAAGTGAGAAATAACCAAACTTCATGTGTGTTTACAATTTTGTGTCCTTTAAAAGGTACGAGAAGCACCAAACCTTGCATTTTTGTTGGCATCTGAGCGGAGCATCTTCACGGCCACTAAGACGGGCTGGTCCTCTGCGATGTCAAACAAAAACTCTTTATTCATAAACTCCTGCATTCCTTCTGCTTCACACAGGTGCACCTAAAAGAGAAAGCGGGAGATGGGAGAGAGTGAGAACTTAGCGTGTGCTTCAGCCCAATCAAACTGCAGCTGTAAGAAACAGGCCAAGAGCTCACACCTCTCCAAACTGGCCTTCTCCAAGCTTCTCTTTAAAAGTGAGCAGTTTTCGTGGGAACTCCTCCACAGCAACATCCTTCCCTGACAAGAGGTCCATAGTTACTGCAGGGATGGCATATGTGTTGCTTCCAGTTACACCTTGTAGGTTTACAATGTCTGCCTCTGCGTAGTGAGGGACACCATCTTGGACTGCAGTAGAGGCAGTGGATTTAGAAGCAGAAGTGCTGGTTGAACCTGAAATGCAACACGAGATAAGGTAACTAAATCAGTGCACACAAATTCAAATACATTTGATAATGTAGCTGTTTCTGTGTATACTTACTGGATTCTTCCGATCTCTGTGAAAACTCCGGCAGCTTACTTATGAGGCGCGATGGCTCCTGGTAGTCTGAACCAAGAGGAAAGATGTGCTCATAAGTCGAATTAGGCTCCTGTTCATTGGTTGTGTTCGATTGGTTGTGGCTGGGGTTGTAGCCCAATGTCTCACTCTGTATTGACAAACTAGCAGTTAGTTCATCATCCAGCATCTGACGAGAAGCCTAAAATAAAGGATGTTAGAGTGAAGAAACAGAACTGACCATCTCTGAAAAGAAATCTTTAGTCGAAAGGCACAAATATTGAGCTCACCTTTTCCAGCATCTTCTGCCACACCTGCCTCCACAACATGATGACAATAATGGCAACAAGGATAAAGATAATGGCTACTAAGCATCCAATCAGAATGCGGGTGTTGCTGTCATCTACTTTGTGTGTGGGGTCATCTTCCGCTGAGAAACAGAGAGAGACAACAGTTGAAGGTCTAGAAGAGGGTGTACTCCTGCAGACCTGTTGTTGTGCATGCTGTCAAACTGTCTTCAGTGGGACCCAGACCCCTTGCTAATATTATTACGCCTCGTGTTTTCCATACAGTTATTAAGTCATAAGATGTGCATAAATCTCTATTATACGGAAGCCGAGAACGGCCATGGTCCCTATAAACTTTTTTCCAATGGTTTTCTCGTGATAACGCGTTAT
>VUQK01011402.1:11747-24247 GCA_015106715.1 Bujurquina vittata
GTCAAACTGTCTTCAGTGGGACCCAGACCCCTTGCTAATATTATTACGCCTCGTGTTTTCCATACAGTTATTAAGTCATAAGATGTGCATAAATCTCTATTACATATTAATTACATATATAATTTTTTGACATAATGTTGGCCATATTCAGTAGGGATTCTGTCTGGTCCACTTATGCTTAATTTCAGTTTAGGACACAACATATCTAAACCCTGCTTCGGTCAGTTTGTGACATGCAAATGAAACATGGAGGATGCCGGGGGTAAAAAATTACTAATAAATTTTGCTGCAGGAAAAAACTCAACTGGCCTTCTTCTTTAATTATTAAAAAAAAACAGCAAAGATACATTAATAAGTTAAACCCTTGATAGTTTGCATGCTGTGCTGCTGCGGTTGCTATCATTGCTAAATAATCAGACAAAGAGTGCTGAGTAGGCCACAGAATTTGCAACTGATGGGTGTATTATTAGTATATCCTGGGTGGATGCTGCAATCACTAACCTGGTGGCGTGTTAGATGTTTGCCCTGTCTTGGGTGGAGCCAGGGTTGTGTTGTACATGGCTGTATCTGAAAGGGCAGATGATTCGCTGATTTGGTCAGTCAGAGTTCACAACTTTTTATTAAAGCAGAGTGAGAAAAGAAGTAGCATTTAGTATGTTTGCACACTGGCAAGAGAATGAGGTGGTGCACTCAAACACCAGGTTCTGTTTTCAGAAGCCAAACGAGGGGCAGCCAATCAGAAGAAAGTGGGCTTTTATGAAAGGAGGCCTTAAAGAGAGAGGAGCTAAAGCTGCTTGTTTCAGACAGTGGATCAAATAAAGGGCTGCAACAAGCTCCACTATAAGACCCCAATGTTATAAAACATATTTATATATTTTTTATCAGTGAATCATTCAAAGGTACTCTAGTTGAGTACAAGAATAAAAACATGGAGCTTGGAATGACCATGATAGGGCCACTGTACAGTGTAAACTTAATCTAAATATATAACAGACAGGCAGAAAGTATCACACAGCTCTCCAGTATGTACCTGACTGGAAGGTGATCTCGCTGAACAGCATCCAGGCATCAGCAAAATAGAACTGGCACTTGATGGCGCTGGCCATGTGATTGGCCAAGCTGACAATGACAAAGCGGGCACTGAGATTCTTCTCGTCCACCACTGGGCTAAAGGAAAGCGGCGTGGCCTCCCAGTCTGAGTCAGAGCGGAAGTAACAAACCACCTGGCGGAAGGCCTTGACGTGCCTAGAGAACATGTTGCTGCAGTGGACCTGGACACAGAAGAAAGGCACTTGATGAGATGCGTGGAGCTGAACAGTAATGGACAATTTTACCTTGTTTGATCATGAACCTCACCTTCATCGTGGTAAAGTTTCGTATGCGGTCAAACTCAAACATTATTTCCACAAATCCACTTGGGAAGCTCTCATTGTTCCAGCCCACGTAGTCATAGCCTGGCCATCCGTTGGGGTCATGACTCACAGTAAAATTGTCCAAGCCACACACACCATCAGTCAGCTGGCCTAAGCCTTCTGTCATACTGAGAAACAGGAAGGCAGAAGGTGCTTGGTACTTTGACCTTACAATTTACGGAACATCATACATCATACTGTAACTGGTTACTACAAACAGAAGCTGAAGTAGTACAGTTTCACTGCATTTGGCAGAGAGATTGAAACATTTGGGGAAGAGGTCAAAGTTCTTTAATTCCAGTCATTCAAAGATATTTGTGTTTGGGTTGGATCCAAGAGGACATAACTATAACAATAAAAAAAACATTAATGAATCTTGAGTGTATGATATCAATTTTTTTTAATTTAAAAAATATAACATTGTTTTGGAGAGAAAACTGACACGCTGGATAAGACAAATTATATCAATGTATAACTGACAATTATATTCAAAGGACAAAATAAATGAAAAGGTTTAGTAACTGTTTTCTTTTATAAAGGATTTGGATTTTACAGTAGGTCAGTTGGAATAACTGTTTGTTGTATATTTAGATTTTTGGTTAAAGAACAAAAAATATATTGTTTATTGTTTAAAAAAACACAAACAACACATTAACCAAGGTTTGGGGTCCCTTGTTGAACCTTGTAAAAGCTCCATAAGAAATTCGATCTTAGTTCTTGTTGTGAACCAAACCGTTTTCATTTTGTTGTATTTTTCTCTTGAGGGCAGCACTATTTTTTTAATAGTTTTTATAATATATCAGATTTTTTACATTTTATTTGCTTTTCTCTAAAGGACATTTATGTTTTGGAGAACAGAGAGATTGCCTTGTTTCAAATAAGAGGAGCAATTTTTTTATACTTCTTTTTGTCACATTTGATATATTTTTGTCCCTTTGTGTGTTTTTCTAATTAATCTACAAATAGATAAAATACACAAATAAAGATATTGTGAAGTGTACAATCCTGAAAATGGGAGGAACATGGTTTCTGCTGTCGATCCAACACTAGGTGGCAGCATTACCAAATTATTTTCTGTGGTTGCCTTTAGCTTTAATATTGTAATATGGACCATTTTCTTTTCCCTCTGCCCATTTTCCGTGATAGAGAAAAGAAGTTCTGTGTCATGGAGGACATTATTCACCGTAGCATAACCCAAACACAAATGTCAACAAAACATCCTGATTGGTTCATTCTGGTTTTGAAACTGTGTGAGCAGAGTTGACTCAGTTATTCCCATGAGGTATTGCCTAACAGTAAACCGCCGTGACCCACTCACCACTGTCTGTCTTTGCTTTCACCATGGAAACTGGACAATAACAAAACTAGGTGGGGGGATGGAGGATGAGAGGAAGGATGCTGGGTGATGTGTGATGAAAGAAAATGGCAAAAAGATGCATTAAACACACCTGTGGATGATAGCTCCATCATAGAGAGAGTCGTTGAGATAAACAGGGTAATTAGGCAAGTTCATCCGCCCCCCCACAGGAGCGTTGTATGAAACAAGGCCATCTGAAAAGAAAAGATGTTTTTTTAAAAAAAAACAACCACAAAGTTTGTTTTACATTGTCGTTCAGATTATTACCAAAATGTCAAGCATCATAAGGGATGAGTGGAATTTTCCACTAAAGTAGCAGTAGTAGTTCTCAACAAAGCACCAGAACAAGAAAACAAAGAATGTAAATGTAATTGTTGGGAACAGTGTGGTAGAAACAGGGTGGTGGGGCGGTGGGTTGCCCTGAGAAGAGATGGGCTAAAAGGAACGCAAGGAACAAAATTGATTAAACTGCACTTTTGCTTTAAGACACCCCCCGCCCCTTAAAGCTTCCAACAAGCGTGAGGCAAAGAGACTTTTAGAAAACGTTACTTTCTTGTTTGCTTTTCTTTGTCTTTGATTAGATTTCAATTTCACCGTGTCAAATTATTTAGAAATGTGATAGTTTTACACATATGCTTTAAGTTAGCAAAACAGCCTGCTCACGTGACCCATGAAGTCTGCCTCACTGACTTTTCAAAGTCTGGAAATGTTTCACAGATGCACATTTTTCATCATTCTGACTGTGTACTCTACCACAACAGACTTGATGTAAACAACTGTATAAGAAAACCCGCTGCAATTCCTCAAAGGTTCATGCAGTACTTCAATCCCTTTAATTAAAGGTGAAATTTACAGAAGGAACTACATTAATTAACCAGCTTTTTACAGCTGCATTAGTTAAATCCATTTATTTTAAATGAGGATATGTGCACAAAAGCATAAGAACCCCGAGGGGTCACAAAATAATGCATCCTGACAACTGCTCCATTTTTAAAGTTGGTTTTGAGCATTAATTTTTACACAATATTTCAGGAAGCAGCAACAGAGAAAAGTTACTTTTTTCCCACCAGTAAAATAAAAAAGTTACCAACTAAAGGGAATAAAGGATCTATAAAATAGATGTTGATTATTTGGCTTGTGGTATAATTATTATGGACACCAGTGTTAGTCAAACACTGCCCTGCCTGCCATTAAAAGGTGAGAGATAATCAGCTGATCCTCTCTATCTTTATGAGCTCAAAGGTAAGAAGGATCGGTCGCTTCAGCTCAGGTGTTACATTTCTTTTGCATTTCCTTGCTCTTTTTTCATTATGTTTTCCCTTCCACCTGAACCACTACATACCCAGCCATTCACAGCCATAGAGCTCCACCCGCATGCAGACATTCATGGAGTGATCTGTGACAGGCATGAAGCGAACAAAGCGAGCAATGATGGGCGGTTCGAGGTCCTTGAGGACGATGTCATAGGCATTCCTGTTTCCCTCGATCACCTGCAGACCAAACAAGCACACTGTGTTGAGGCCGACTGAGATTGCACGTAACAAAGCCATAAAATGAATCATCAAAAAGTAACTTTATCATTTGTTATAAAGGTTGAAATAGATTCAACATCCAAACCAGAAAAACCCTTCAGTTTCACCAGAGCTACTGCAGAGGACAAACTCATAGGTTGGTTTACCTGCTTGCCCTGCCTGTTCCTCCACGAGATCCAGCGGCTGCCGTCACGACTGTACTTGATCTTGTACATCTGGGCAAACTCGTTCCCAATGCCTCCCGCGTGGCGACCTTGGGTTCCCACAAGTGTGATGAAGTGGAGGGAACGCAGGTCAATCTGGAGGAACTCCTTCAGGTTGTCTGGCTCCACTGTTATCTCCGGACACCACGCGCCATCACCCTCCTCGAAGTCCAACCTGGACAGAGAGAAAGGGAGGGAGAGAGGAGGACAAGTAATAGTGAATGTGCACGTAAGAATTACAGCAGGAAAGGGAAAAGGGCAATGGAGCAGAAAAATTAGGATCGGATGGAGAAGAAAAAGGTGAGAGGAAAGTAGAAGTGAGTCCAGTGTTGAATTCCAGTTCTTGAAGCCTGCTATGAAAACATTCTGGTGAAAGACTGCATCGTAAATTCATCTTAAAGTGTTCATTTTGGGCAAGGGGCTGGCACGGGAGCAAGAGGGAACTGGGCAAGATGGGGAAAGTATATTACATCATTATCCTGATACTTACTGAAGGCCACCCAAGTTCTACAGCAGACACACACAGACACACACATACGCCCCTTAATCATGTGGCTGTAGGTTAGAACTGATACCCCAGTTTGTGGTTGACTGCAAATAAACAGGCACGGGCACCTTGCAGGATAAACCACCCACCCACACATACACACACACACAAACACACACACTCATTCTCAGGGTAAACATGCTATGAAACACATGTGTGAGAGTTTGCAGAGAGAGACCTACCTGCCATATCGAGCAGCGGTGGTGTCAGACCATTGGCTGGAAGCAGAGATGTCCTCGTCCTGTATCTGTCCTCCTGACATCCCCAGAGGATACCGACACACACCTGAAGCACAGCAGCATATGTGAGCAGACGAGCAACGTACCCTGATGTTTTCTCAAACACTGCTAAGCCAGTGGTATGTGTGTGTGTGTGTGTGTGGGGGGGGGGTTACTGATTAGTCCTGCAGTCAATGAGAAGCTTTTTCTGTTTACTAGCCCTACTGAAAGCAGTAATTCTCCTTTAATTTACTGTGAGTCAACTTTTGATTATGCAGTTATGGAAAGGCCAGAATTATGCAGTAGCCTTTTGGTTATGACACAATCAGGAAAAAAATATTTTTGTACTTGTTTCCTTTCTCTGCCCATTAAAATTCTGATGAAGGGAAAATGGCAACCAGATTGGGTAATATTACACAGCTTGAAATGTTGGCAGCAGTGGAAAATAACTCAATTTACTCAACTACTATATTCATGAAAAATTTGCAATTTACCATTTTACATAATTGTGTTTATCTACAGTGACATACTGTATTTTTGACACCACTGCAATTGCTTGATGTCTTTAGTTGCAACTTATTTTGTCATGGTCCCTGTGTCTTGTACCTAGATTTTAAGTTTTCATGAGTTCATGGTTCCTTTTGTTTTGAGCATGATTCATGTTTGGGTTTATGTTGAAATTTAGGTTGTCGGTATTCTTTGTGTTTGATTTATCATACCTCCCTGGTGGTGCAACTTTTGAGTCTTGCATTTTAGGTTATCTTTTGGGTTTTGTTTTCTGTGTCTAGGATCTAGTTAGTACTTAGTTTTCTTTTCATAGAGTTGTTGTTTTTGATTATGTCCCCCCTTCCATTGGGTGCAAGGGTGTCATGCAACACATGCTATGGCCTTTGCAGTCAACAGAAGTTAACCAAACTGAACACCCACAGGAAATTTGGGGTCAATGACAGTATTTTCCACCACTGCCATAAAACACCAAATGACAGAACATGAATGTTGTTACAATTTTCCAGTAGAGCCGCCCACCACCTTGCTAAGACACTCTTGGTTGGATTTTCTTTTTATTTGTCATCTATCGTTATCACTACTTTCAAAATAAAATAAAAAAACTAGTACATAACAACCACATTATATCCTCTTGTTAAAAAGATGCAAACCAAAAAAAAAAATCAGCCCAGCTGGGCTTTTCTGTAGCCCCTCCCTTCATCCACTCTTTGAAAAGACTGTCTTCTGATTGGCTGCCCCTCACAAACAAAAGGTTTGGACATCAGATGCGTGGGACTGCTGTGTTCACAGAGCTGTGTGTCTAAAAAAAATGATTTTAAGGATATCTGCTCTCACTGATACACAGAGCCAAGAAGAGAAAAAACAGTTTAAGCATTTAGGACAGTCTAAAACCTGAGCTTTTGTACATAGGCTTACCTCATTTGAAACATTGCCAGTGTTTAATATGACCATTTATCATGTAAAAATATATATGAGTCAAATGAAAAAACTAACAGATCAGCATTAAGGAGACTACGCTAAGCTACCCATCTCTTAGCCACAGAATATGTGGTATCAATAATCTAATCTAACTTTTTCCATTACTATTAAACCTGCAATCACACCAACATATCATCACAGTTAAAGAGGACACTTGACAGTGAACTCATGAAATAAAAACATTGTAACTTCATTTTTTTTCTTTTTTAATAAGAGCACCACATCTACTTATGTATTTCTCTTCAAGCAGGAATATTTCAGTAGTCCTTCCACCTCCTATGCTTAAATCTTTTCACACCAACGCTCCCCAGACCCTCCACAGTGCTGGTTGGTGATGAAAATTCAAAACTGTACTCAAACATTCACCAGACTGAAGTATTTTATTCCCTGCTTCTGTCAAGAAACCTGAAAAACCTGATGGATAGTGCTGGACGAAGGGGTGGGGTAGTGCTGTGGGAGGACTGCACACATCCACACACAACTACACACTCTGTGCCCTCAAATTGTGGTTCCTTATTGAAATAATAAGCTGTATCCATTCCATGTTTCTGCCAGTGCAAATAGCACCGATATCAAGCACATGAGGATTGAGTTATGTATGTATGTGCATGTGTCTATGGTCAAAGGGACTGGTAGGAGCCCATCGTGCCCCCACTGTGTGGTCAATAAAACCATAATGCCCACCGCTTCCTGCATGCCCCTCCACCCCCTCAATCTCCTTTTTTTCCTCCCGTCCCTCTGTCCCATCCTCCTGTGTGGTCCCCCTTCTCTCTCCTCTGACCACCTGAGTGGTTAGAAGAGATTAAAGTTAACAGGATGATTTACAAAATCTTCATCTCATTAAGACTCACTGGGCTAGAGGCCAAGTGAGCGCGATCCAGCCAACATGGCATCTATTAACTTTTATATGCCTCTCAGTGAATTAAGTTATTTGTGGGTGTGTTGAGAGGGTAAAAAAGGGGCACTCTTCACAGGTTAAGGGGGGATCCTGTGTTTTGTTCCTAGACTGAATCTACCTAATTCCACCTAACAGGATATGACCGCTATGCAAGGTTGCATTTAGGTAAAGCTTTAATAAAACTTAATTTCTGCATATGTGATAGCGCTGGGCTGCAGCTTTGAGCTAGGCTGGAGGTGGAAGTTAAAGGGAGTGATCAGGTTAGCCTGGCCTCTTGTTTCACAGAAAAACCTTTGAGAAGACGCCAACAACAGCAGAGCTCGAGGTTCAAGGCTTTCTCTGTCCCTCTCTTGCTCTTTCTGTTTCCCTGTGATTTTTTTTCCTTCCTCTTTTCTTAATCTCCTCCAAATATTTGCTCAATAGTCATGCCTGAAGGTTTGGGAGCTGGAGTGATGATCCGATATGCTGTCTGTGCACGCGCACATCAGACACACAAAAGAGCATGAGTAGATGTAACCACAAACATGCGTGAAGGCTTCATATTGGCAGTGACACAGTGACAACTTGAAGGAAGTACAAACAAAAACTCTTCCAGATGTCTGCATTTACCTCCTCTGACCTCCTCTCATCTTGTCCTCACTAACCTTTGCTGCCCTCCTCACTCCATCCTGGATCATTTATCCCAAACTGTTTATATCCCTCTCCTCCTACAATTTCTCTCCCTGCACCAGATCACACTGGCAATAAACAGACCACATCAACCAAAACCATCCCACTCGCCTCATGCTCCAAAGTAAATTAGTGGTATCCTTGGATGCATAATTACAAAACGATTTCAGTGATAGGTACTCAAACTGCACGAATGACAACTGCAGAAAAAAGGACCTGTTTCAAGAGCAGCCGTAGAGATCTCTAATAAATGAATCCAAATGCAATCAAAGAACAAAACTGCTTAAACACAAACTATGGATAATAATTATTTTTTTCAAATAACTGAAACGTAGCTAAAATTTGTCCTTTTGTCCAATAGATTAAGGGGTTTGAGGTGGTTGGCGCGCCTGCACTTTGAATACCAGCAGAGTCTTTTTCACAGAGAGGTGAAGAGTGTAAACAGACACTGAGGTGGAGAATGACTTGAGCAAAGCACAGCAGCCCTTGTTATTTACTTTAACAGTCTCCAGTATAAAACACGGTCAAAAGTTTAAAGAAAATACTCTTAGTGGACATTTTGAGGTGCAACATCACCAGTTGGGGAAAAACACAGAAATTGCCCAAGACATACTGTAACTGATGAAACAGGAGTCATTATCAGAATCTTTAACCACATCCTAGAGACCAAGAAAGAGACGGGTTTCATTATGTCGTGCCGGATGTGTGACCGCTCTTCCAAATGTTGGTTTTTGCTGTGTTTATTTACCTACCCAACCCACTCAGAGGTGACCCCTGGGGTGAGTGGTGGGGGCAGTCAAGTGTGTGCATTTGGACATATGGACGCATACTCCCTCCCCTTACGTACACACCACCACCACCACAACCCCTCAGGCTTCACATTGAGCTGCACCATCTAAAAATATCACCCATGAAAGAAGGTAGAAAAATACCAGCCTTGTGTGGTGGAGGAATAAAGAGAGAGGACAGAGAGAGAGGTGAAGAAGCAACAGACCAAACCTCTCTCTCACCTCTTGATTTTTACCGCACCCTGCACTGAAAGGCAGTCTTGTTCTTTAGGTTTTGCAGTTCAACCAGCAACTGCAAATGCACACACGCCCACACACACACACACTGCAGTTTTGGAAGTTTATGTTCACATGCTTGATCCTTACGTGTCAGTCGTATTTTGGTTACACTGCCTATAAATACTCTTGTATACTTTATTACATCTTCAAGACCATGACATGTAAACGTATAGCAGCCACTGTAGCCACAAGTGGGAATTACAGGGTTGTGACTCATGCTCCACTTCAGCCAATTGCTATAAAGGACTAATCAATATTTTTACATCAAGTGGGGATTTAGAAAACGGCATGTACTGTAATATGAACGGTTTCACTTGTAGTAGCGTTTCCTGTTTGCTATACTTGCCATTTTAGCAGCTTCCAGGTCAGAAGTGGGCAATTCATTTTCCCAAGGGGCCACATGAGAAAATGGAATAGCTGTGGAGGGCAGCACCAATAAATTCAATATAAATTGTGTCTCTTTATAAGCTTATTGGTGTGACCCTCCACAACAGTCCCAGTTTCTCATAGGGCCCCTTGGGAAAATTAATTGCCCACCCCTATGCCAGATCATTGTGTGGTTTTTGCATCCCACATCTTTACTATTTCCATCCAGGCTGCAAGTTTAAACCATTGTTTTTTTGTCACGTAACCAAGCTACTTGACAATAAACTTCTTGATCTATGACATGACGTAAGGCTGCAGCAGGAAAATTAGCCAAAATTACAGTTTAATTCATTCTTCACGTCACATCATTTCTATTCTTATTGTAGTGAAATGCACTTCAAGGAGCTCTCGATTTCAACTGCAAGCATTCATTCAAGACTTTCTCTAAACATCCACAAAAGAAGAAACCCACACAAAAGTACTACTGCATGATATTTGGCTGATCTGTCCAGGCCTGCGCTCATGTCCGTACCTCCTCCTCCTCCTCTTCTCTCCACAGTGAAATAAAGTTCGCCTACTCACGAGTGAAATGGGAAAAACAGGGATGGTATAACTCCATTGCTTGGGAATTTTAAACAGGGGAAAGTTGGCATCACTCAGCATCTTAGCTCCACTAAATTCAGCAGTGAATATAAAAACGACCCACTTCTCAATGCAGCAGAGCTAAAGCATTAGACAGAATTATAGGTGGATATGTCCTGCTTCCATATATTAGAGCAGGTTGAGATCTGTGTCTTTGGTGACAGCGCAAGTGATTTTTATTTTTTTTTAAATAATGTTTGATGCTTTCTTGGTGGAGAATTCCCTTGGGTCAGATTATAAATTCAAACAAATGTTTTAAATGGTAAACTTATTGAACTTTGACTCAGATGCACAAGCAGTCCTTTCCATGACTTATAAGTGGTCGGATAGTGGGAATTGCACACCGCACCACACACACACACACACACAGAAATGGTGGAGGAAAAGGGCCTATTCCAATGGACTTTCCTGCTGTCAGAATGTCTGGTATGCATTAGCCACAGACTCCAGTGGGATAGCTGGATCACAGCATGCGTGTGCATGCGGGTATATGCATGCAAGCAGGCTCACAAACACACACGCATGCATGTATACACACTATAAAAACAAGGGAAAAAAGAGAGACAAGAGGGAGAATTTTTAACGGAGTCAAACACTCAGAGTGTAATTGAGAAGATGTCTCATAAGACATGTTTGAAGGGTTTAGTATTGAATCCTAAAAGGCTCTCGCATATGGCCATATAGGTCAGAAATTAATAGCTATGTGTAAAGAGACATATGCATGAAAGTAGCCACAGTATGCACACACTATTTTACTTATACTCCCTAATTCTGTTTGATCTCAGTTGCAACCCAAGCTCAATTTATTCTGTTGGCTTTGGACTGGAGAATAAATGAGTGCCGAACAGGGTGAGTCAGGTTCAAATGTATGTTTACCTGTGATGTGGTTGCGTAAGTATTTGTGTATGCCTGTGCAGTCAATGGTGAGAATAAGTAGATATAGAAAACAGCTGTAAAAAAAAGTTGTGCTATGTTTAAAAAATGTACTTTGGTTTGCTTGGTTTGAAAAATGTAACGTTTGTAGTTTTGCTTCAGCAGTGTCCATTTGAGAGAGCGGAAAACCCCCGGGCCTGTCATCATGACCTCATGTTTGCTTTTATTTTCATACTTTCTCAAAATAAAATTGGGTTTACAGTCCTAAAACACTGCAGAACATAACGTACAAAGTTTTATTTTGAAAGTGGAAGTGGGGTGGAGAAAGATTGGAGGATGTGGAAGTGATGGGGCATTTCTTTTTCACTGTTGTTTTAAATAAGGATATAACCTCTAAACCTTGTTTTGAACTTTTCTGACAAACCCATTATTAATTACTGTTATTAGATCTGAAATACTGTTGGGTACATGTTATTCATTATTCTTTCAACAATAAAGAAAACTGAACCTGATGACAGAAGCTTTGAGACTGAAATCATGACCAGTAGCCAGCTTGAGGTTTTTACTGGCAAATATCTGCTATATTTCTACAATTTCAACAATGACCAAAAAGTTCTCTTTGGTTCCTTTTTGACTCAATCTCTGCCCATTAAATGTTGCTACTCTATTTCCTTGTAAAAAAATAAAATAAAATAAAATAAATTACTGGTTCCTTTTCATTGACATCCCAAAAAACCACCCATACATTGTAGAGAGAGCTGGAGAAAAGCATGCATGCTGGGATCAAAGAGGCCAAACCAAAAAGAGGGGACCACATGGCTCCCACATTGCAGCACTTATCCAAAATCGGAATCAGTTGCAGTCTGGACTGTTGGACTGCAGCACGAAACCCAAAATTCTCTACCCAAAACTCACAAAAGTCAATTTATAGTATTCACAAACTCTTGAATGTGACCTTATTACAGCCTGAGATTTAAACACATACACCCAAAGGCAGAAAAAAGGAGCTCAGAACAGTTTGTCATCTTATTTGGCACACACCTGGGTTGACCTGGGATGTGACAGCTCCCAGTAAGTAGATGAGGATGAGCAGGCGGAAGTGAATGTCCCACAGGTGCTTCATCCCAAACACGTGCAAAGAGACAGACTTCCAACCTGAGAGATGAGATGGAAACAGCATGTTATGCAGACATCTGATCGACGGTTTCATCAACTGGTTGAGGTCAAAGCA
>VUQK01011402.1:26747-32560 GCA_015106715.1 Bujurquina vittata
ACACACAGAAAGGTGAGGAACATTTGACAAACACACAAACCTGAGTCTGCAATTTCCCCAAATAGCACCAAGAAAGCACTTTTATAAAGATAATAACAGCCATTTATCGCTTGCAAAAAGTAAATCGTGTAGTTTTCATTTATTTGTTGTACGGTGATGAGTGGCCAATTAAGCTGCTGGAAAAGTTACAAATATTTAGACTTTTGACATTAATTCATCCATCATTTTATATCTCGGGTCAGAACTGCACACTGTGCAGTTTGCATGATCTCTCTGTGCCTGCATGGGTTTTCTCCTGGTATTCCAGTTTACTCCCACATCCCAGTGGCATGCGTGTTACAATAATTGATGACTCTAAATTGGCCCTAGGCATGAACATGAGCATGGATGGCTGTTTGTCTCTGTGTTAGCCCTGCAGTACCTGCCCAAGGTGCACCCCACCTCTTACCCCATGATTGCTGGGATAGACTCCAGCCCCATCATGACCCTGAATGGATGAGCAGAAGAAAATGCAGGTAGCATTTGAGCTCTTTCCCAGCTTTTAACATCCTAAGATCCAGGCTGTTTTTGAAATTTCCTCATAAAAATATTTCTAAGTTTAGTCAGCAACAGCTGCAAAAGTGCAAAATCAAAACGAATAAACTTGGACTCTCTTGCGTGGGAAAATTTTGACAGTATGTTGTCTTATCACTATATTCGAATAAGATCTGAACTACTCCAACAAAAAGAAACATTTTTACTTTCTGCTTATTAGAGAATATAAAACATCCGTATAACTGAACCTCCTCTAAAACTCCTTTAGCGCAACTCTGCTAACAGAAATGAAGCACAAATATCATGTACCCATTTAGTCACAGTCACGCAGCCATCAAAAAATGCTGCCCATTCGGCCTTGACTACAGACACATCATTCCTGGTACAGGGACCTTCAAGTTGGAAAGTGTTAAACAACTCCAGATCTCGACATATTTTAGCATAAGATTTAATTGCAGAGGTTTGGAAAGTGCTTAATATGGTAATAAAGTCTACTGTAAAAGTTCAAACTGCGGTAAGAACATCAACCACCTGAATTTAAAGAGTCAGCTCAACAGCCGTTTGGATAAAGTACGTATGTTGCTACAAATTGAAATCCAGAAGGCAACCGCTGGCAAACAACTGATTTTGAGAAAGTAAAAATGAAACTTTGAAATCTCATCTAAAAGAAATATTAAACACGGTTTCTAGAGTTGTTTGCTCTACAGAATTTCAGCAGCAACACACTGCATGTTCTTACATGCTACAAGTTTGCATTCAGTTTGATGTTCAACACAGAAATCAAGCTGGTCAGCTTTAAATAAGGAATGAGGATTTCATGTGTCGCTTGCATCCTGCAGTTCCAGCTGTGCTTTCCATACCTGCATTAATAAAACAGCTTTCATTCCCTGTCTTGCTTGTTATAGTAACATCAGATCAGTCCGCAATGCTGAGAATCCGGCACAGGTTCACAGTTCTGGAAAGTTCTCTGTGCTCTCCTCTTACAGGAACACAGCAGGAAAAACTTAATCATGCCCTATCCCCGTTTCAAAAAGTATCCTTTCCAGGGTTTTTTCCGTTGCACTTACAAAGAAACATTTCAGACTTTTATGGGAGAGACTAAAGAAAAAAACAGAGAGTAGCTCAGCATTATCAAACCGTGTGATAAGATTAAATTATATTAGTGTAATTTTAACATGTACTATTATTTATCATGTTATTTGTGGTTGTTATTTTCCATAGAAAGAACATTAACTGTCTCATTTCAGGCTTTAAAAAAACACAAGAAACAACAGTGAAGCAAAGATGGGGGATTGGAAACCAGCTGCACAAACCCTTCAGAGGTGAATTTATTCTAATAACTCCTGAGAGGCAGCGCAGGAAAGTGTTTGGAGAGCGGGGTCACACAGACACTCACACCTGTATATAAGCAGAACACAGACATATACAAAAGGTTTCAACCTCTGGGCCTGCTGGAGGAGTACAGGACATCTGAATTCTCTAATTGAGCTGAAAATGGAAATAGTGTCCCCTTCCAGCTACAGTACGTCTGACATTTTACTGCTAATGAAACAATCTTTCAACACCTGCAGGCAGAGTTTGGTTTGGACATCACTGGTCTGAAGTAAAGTCTGCTCTCCACTGTGACCGTGGGGTTCAGGTAAACCAGGTCCAGATTTGGAGTGCATTTTCACACCCTGCTAACTGACAAACCAACACATGCAATCCAGTGTAAACAGCGGCTCAGAGAGTCACATAAGGGGGGGAACGAGGTGGAGATGAAATCACCAAACAGGTGTGGGTATGATGGAGGACTTTTCAAAACATAAAACGAGCACTGAGGAAGCAGGAACGCAAGATGAATTATAACGAGCAGGCTCTACAGCCGTCGACACTGTGTGTTTCCCACTGTGATGTCTGGCAGCCTCACTTTGACTTAGATTATATGTAAACGACGTAGCCACCACTGCATCGCCCATTAGTTAGTGAAATCCATTTTTGCTGCAGTCTTGGTGTTTTGCAACCAGACTGATGAGTGAGGGGTGAAACTGGGGGACAATGCACACTCATGTGGTTCCAACTTCACAAGCACAAGGTGGGTTCCACATACAAAGGTATGCTTTTGGACCTTGCTCAGTGGTCCCTTTTTACCCTAATAGGGGCCATTATTTACAAAATGAACATCATGAAGTGTTGAAACTCACCAGGAAAGTGTTCACTGAGGTCAAGGACCATTTTCCATCGATTTCTATACAATCTTGTCTTTTTTTTTAAAGCAGAGAAATGACCTTCTCCCGGCCACAGAAAAGCAGGTTGAAGGCATTTTCACACTAGCCTCACTTTTTAGATCAGAAGATGCATCCACCTGTGACACCCAATCTATAGTCTAGTACTGTGTTACTGACCTTTCTTGTTAACCTGCTGACTAGGCGTTTCACTCAAAGTATCTGAGTGTGCTCTCACACAGCCTGAAGTTGAAAATTCAACGGGACACGAGAAAATCTACCCCTCCTCTGAGCTCCTATCTTTTAAGGCGGCTAACTTTCATGAAAGTTCACACCACTGTACAGCCCACTCTAGGCTCACATTTATGAAAATAAACCAACGACACTTCCAAAAGCTTTCAGAAAAGGAACAAAAATAAACCTGAGCAGAAAGTATATAAAGCAATCAAAACTATTTTAGAGTAGCAGGCATGATACATTTCTACGTCTGGGGGAACTTTCCTGTTACAGGTTATTTTGTAAAAGCAAACAAAATCAATATAGACCAAAGAGGCCACAAGCGTGAGAAAAGGTAAAATATATGACTTCCCTAGTTTGTAACTGTCGAGAGTGACGAGAGACATAACAGAGTGGTGAGTTTCACATCAGCTCCACCTCACTGAGCTGTATCTGCGGACTATAAGTTGTAAAAGTCTAGGCAATAACTCAAAAAGAAGAATTGGCCTCATTTACTGTATTCCTACTCTGAACGTTTCCTCTTTCCCTCAGTGAAATATGTTTAGTCATCAGCGGAGTGAAGAGTCCCTGAGGACAGCCTTCCTTCTGATTTTATGTGCCGCCACAAACATAAACCACTGAGCATCTGAAACACAAATAGTTGGAAATGGCTTCTTTTTTTTAACACATCGGTGCGTCTCCCGTAGGACTGCAAACATCATTTCAGCATGAAGTGCTCTATCAGCTATCATTGATTCATGCCAACACTGGCACAGTGGTTCAGTATGAAACGAGAATGCCAGCGTCATTGAGTTTATAAAGGAACTTGTTAGAATTCCACATAATTCAAGTGCTACATCTACATGCATATTCCCCGTGCAGGAAGCCCTGACAGTAAGGGGCTTCACCCCTAGGTCAGCTAGGACTGAGGCTTCCATGCTCAGACCCTCATGGCCCTGTAAGTTATCAGCTATGCTATGTTTCCTTACTGCCAAGACTTACATTACAAGATTAATACTTTTCCTCCTGTGTGTCTTTTTGCAAAAAGCTGCTGCCAGCTGCTGGTTATATTAGCTTAAAGACTGGAAGCAGCTGCAAGACAGCTAGCTTGGCTTTTTCCAAAGATTAAACATCCTCTTACTGAAAATTAAAAGCACATCTTTTTGATTTCTTTTTTATTTTGTACAGATATTTTTTTAAATGGCATGGAATGCATCTAGGACTGAGTGTAAGAATGAGGTACTGGTAGGCAGCTACAAAGCAACAGACCTCTGACCAGAGCCAGGCTGCCTACAGTAACTCCCCTGTTTTGAGTGTTTATCCTATGCTCATAGCTGGATGCAGTAACTTTACAGTGAACTGTGCGTTCACTCCTCAGAAGGATGAATTTCCAGAGCTGGGAAGTCATTCTTCTGACTGTTGTGTTAAAGTGCTTTAAAGTCAGAAAATGGAATAGCATGGATGCTGCAAAGAAGAGCTGTTTCTTGCCTGTAATATATAAATATTGCTGTACCTGACTTGTTTACAGAATTATTCATTATAAAAAAACTAAGTCAGTGTACAAGGATGGCAAACAATGTTACAATCTACTGCAAATCAAATGTTACTACAAAAGTGGCCTGCAAAGTGTGAATTTCCACCACTGACCAAACACTGGTGCAGCCAACCAAACATTTACTTTTGTCGGCCATGCATATGCTTTTATGACGTAGAGAAGTCGGCAAGTCATGTGCAGAACTTGGAAAAGACTTTTTAAGTTGCTGTTGCAACTTGAGGGGGTGTTTTGGTGAATTTGTCCAGGTGGGAACAGTTTTTTCCAATTATTCTGACAACAAATGAATCAATAATGAATGATTTTTCCTCATAACTTACAATACATTACAAGATAACAGTTATCTATCTACAGTTTCTCACCAAGAATCAAATATAGCAGAAAAATATGTGTTAACTCTACCAGTGGGACTTATCGGGTTACTCTACATTTTACACAATATCTTACATGTCTGTTCGCCACTTAGGAAAAAAATCTGTGTAAAGATCTATTTAGAGATACTGTATGTTAGGAGAGATATTATGTATTGTAGAAATAATGACCTTTAGCCTCTTTGTTTGGACTCTGGCTTTTGCTTGTAAACAAGTTATTATAAACTAAACAGTGATCGGCACTAAGCAGATTTTAATATCTAGCAGAAGCCAAACGTTCCTGAATGGAACAACTGTTCGCTTGAATTTCTGTTTCTGGGGTTAACATCAGGTCTCCCTTGGCTAGTTCAGGAAGTGGTGAAGGACAGATATTCCACTCAGAAACCCACAAGGCCACAGAAAGAAATACACGTACAGTACAGACATTTTTTAATCTGAAGGATACTAGACGTACACTGACAATTCACAGGAAAAATTAGTCAACCTGGATATCAAGACACACCGGTTTACTGGTCTCAAAGTCCTTAAAGCATGCTCATGCATTGATTGCAAAATCCTCCTGCAGAACACTCACATTGCAAAAAAGCACAGGGATTTTATTTTGTTTTCCCAGGCTTCATATGTTTGTGCAAATAATTTAATTTACTTGGGAGTAACAGGCAAAGCACACAGAGTGCCATTGGTGTACCACCAGGTCCTGGAGCCTGGGGAAAGCCTGTAAAGTCAACACACAGGTTTACTTGGTTCTACTCCCTGCCTCTCTCACAAATACAAACACACAGCAGCATCAACATCTGGGGTTTTAAAGGAGCCCTCGCTGGATGAGAAGCAAACCAGGGGAGGCTGGCAAGGTTGAGAAAGACTGAAAATTGCACCAAAAAACTGCCCTGCCAATATCAGTGGCCAGACAAGGCGGGGGGGGGGGGCAAAAAGGCC
>VUQK01011403.1:0-14135 GCA_015106715.1 Bujurquina vittata
TTGCTGCAGCAATATGAGAGCACACATGCATATATACTGTACACACATGCCCCTCAATACAGATACTGATCAGTGTTTCTTACCCAACCACTTAACCATGCAGGAGCGGTTCAAATCAACAGCAGTTATGTTAATACAATATTAGACCCAACTACACCCAACCTTTTGACAACCTTTGCTTTCAGCAGCTATTATTTACTGTAGACGGTAACGGGCATATCAGAGTAAATATTCCTCACATTGTTGTTGAAGATTGCTAGATCGTTTGCTTAAAGTAGGTCAGGCAAATAGAATTCAAATATAGTCAAATATAAATCAGATGAGACAAGTGATTGCTCATTAATCATTTTGTTTTTGAGACAATTATTTCCGTTGGTGTAAATTAAACACTGTTAAACAATTAATACCTGTTTATCAGGGTGCAAGAGGCAGTGTGTAACTGACACTAATTTACATTAATTATCTAGAACATAAACAGTCTAAAGCTTTTGCTACCCACACTACATATCTTTAAATCTATTATACACACAGATGATGGTGCAGCAACAAAGAGCAGCAGCTAAAGAGATGATGCCAAGTAAATGTGCAAAAGAATTTTAACTGATATATTTGTTAGTTTATGTCAGTTTCACTGTGCTTATAGCAATGCAAGGCAGCATGCAAGTGCTCAGGCACCACCCACTGTCTAAGCAAGTCCCACCTGTCTTTGCCTCGCTTTGCTGCAACTTCAGGCAACTATATGGGTGAAAGCCAAATGTCAAAATGGCTACTGTGGGAATGAAGTAGCAGTCATTTGTAAAAGTATGTTGGCTAAGTGTGACATGTAGAGTGTGGCCCAGTACGATGGTGTGTGTTAGCGCAACTAGGCTCCCTCTTTGTTTTGTTTTGTTCTGTTTTTTGCTTTCTGCTGTGTTCCTGGCCTTTGGAGAGCATTTCTGCCTAAGTCCTTTGTTACCACTGCCACACAACAACAGACCGCACAGACATATAAAGACATGGCCTCTTGTCATTCTGCTAGTCTTCACATATGACGTTTCCAGCAGCTGTTACTGTACTTTCAGCTCACTTTAGTGTGCAAATGTCTGTGCATGATTGTGTAAGCGTATGAGTGTGTATGTATGCATGTTGATGCCATATGTCTCTTTCCGCAGATACAGCTTCATATCAGCCAAAAGCCAAAAAACTAACAGTCACCTGCTGTACGCTGCAGTCAGCACACACACACACACACCACACACACACCTTTTACACAAGCACTCAGTAACAGAGGAATACAAGATACCTACCAATGAGGAATATGCTATCAAAAAAAGAAAGGGGAAAAAAAAACGTAGAAAGGTTTTTATGCATGCATGTGTGATCCCGTGTGGTTTTTCTAGTTCTGGACCGTGACACTTTATCCGTCCTCTATTAGAATCCCTGAATCCAAACTTGTGGTATTCAATCATTTTGATTAAAAGCCGCGGTCTCTAACAGAAGTGTTGGGAGTGGAGCTGCACGGCGGCCTGCCACGTTTGAGAATTCATATATTTTCATAAACTTTTAACAATGTCAATGAGACACGTCTTCAATCTTTGGCCGCGCGATGGCGGGGCATTCAATCTTTCTTTAGCTTTTCGACAGAAAATTTGAATACGAGTGCAGTGTTATTAATGTGACAGTTCATATGGGGGGCTTCATGGGGGGATTTGTGAGGGTTTTTTTATTAGTTTTGGAGACACTTGAAGCAGAGAGAGAAGGAAGGGGAGGAAACACGCTCTGTTAGGTCAAATAGAGCTGGAGGGGCCTTCTCTGCATTTCCAGCTAGCAGTGATGTTAACATTTTAATTTTGCACGCCCAATTAACAGAACTAACTAACCAGGGACATTAATTTCTGCTGCAGCTTCTATATCAGAGATCCAGATATTTTTTTGTCCTGTTGTGAATCTCTTATTTATTTGTCATTTTGTTTGGTCCACCCCCACCCCCCTGTTCCACTCAGTTTTTCTTCTTTTTTTTTAAATTGAATTGCACTTAAATCAACATTTTTCAAATGCTGCTTTATTCAGAGACACATACCCACCTCTGCTCTTGGTCAAAGAATTTATCAGTAAATTGAACAATCAAGAAAACATTTTTCCCCACCTCAGTCTGTTAATCTAACTTTTATCCTGTTATTAAATAATCAAAATACATTTTTTCCCCTTTTGAATTAATTCTGAGGTTCAAATTTAGCTGAAAGTGACCCTCGTGAGTGATTAAAGCAGGATGACTTTGAGTGTATCACATTTGGATTGATAGGAGGTTAAATTTAGCCTGATGCAGTACAGTGTATCTGATTGCCCTTGATGCCTTAAAGAGCAAACCCTGGCTAATATGAAATGGTTTGTCAATGCCAGATCAATGTGTACATCTTAATAGAACACATGCTGGCTGCATAATCCATAAGAGTAGGTAGAGTAGAGCACTGCAGTACTGTATTGAGTGTCTCTTGTCTTTGACACATCTTTGGTGTCATGGGTGGTGCCATAGAGGCGCCTGAGGAGCAGGCTAGTTCCCATTCATATAGCCTTTATTATGATTCTCTGGTTACGTGCAGAGCATTTTATCAGCATTAACTTTATTGCTGTAGATAACCATCTGTCAATATGCAAAGTCTGCCTATTGACCATTTAGCCAGTGTCCATGTGTCTGTTTTGTTGCTTCTGAGTTGTTTAGTACGTACCACTGTGTGAACATGGGGGATTTTACCCTATCCACTGTTACAGTTTCTAAAATTTGATACAAATTATTGTTAGAATCAGATGCTTTTATGTACCGGTCAGCTGAAATGCACTGAACGCTAACCCTTACTGAAAGACTTGCTTACAGTAATGTAGCGAGTTAGAGCAAGAATCATGAAGTGTATCAGGTATCAAATAAATAGTTGTGGTTTTATCATCTATATCTGGTATTTCTGCATCCATCTCAGTAAAAATGAAACCAGTATAAAGATGTGTTTGTTATAGTGCTGAAAAATTACTTTAAAATACATCATTTTGTGTCAAGGACAAGTTTGGTGATCTTTAACAGGAAGAGTGAATATATCAGCTTTTATGGTATAAAGATGGGTTTCCAGACAAGATGTAGATATAATAGATGTATAGATACAGGTAAGGGTGTAACGGTTCGGAAACTAAGACTGAATGTGTGATGCAGGTGTCTCAAGACACCGTTCGGTCTTCCATGTTGTGCTACCTTGCCAATGCTTGCATTACCTTTAGAGGCATTTTTAGGAACTTCTTTAGGAATACAAGTTAATACAAGTTAAGTGAAATAAGGTAAATCCAAACACAGACAGAGCAGAAGAATTGTCTGGTAGCCGTAGTGGAGAACCAGTGGGATTGCTTTATTATTGATAAATTGATTGGTCCTTATATAGCGCCTTTCTACTCAATTTGAGCACACATACACACATTCATACACTGCTTTTACCTACAGTACACCTAAGCACATTTTATCTAACACACTCACCCACACACTCGCACTCTGATAGATGCAGCGAGAGCAACTCGGCTCAGTATCTTGTCCAAGGATAATTCAACAGAATAATTCAAATTTGTGGTAGAATACACAGTTTAACTGAATGCCTGTTTAAACTGTTTTATTTTGTTAAAAAGTAGCATATTTTATGGTTTAGACTACGTGTGCGCGCGCGTGTGTGTGTGTGTGTGCGTGTGTGTGTGTGCGCGTGTGTTTGTGTGTGTGCGCACACTCATCACCCACTTTATTAGTTACATTATGTAAATTTTTTTGTGGCAAAGGTGCTGCATGGTGAAACACTCCTCAAAGATTTTGATCCATATTGACACGCTAGCATCACACAGTTGCTTCACATTTGATGGCTGCACACGGTTTGATGGGTCCATTTCATGTTATTTATGGCAATATTTTTCCGGTTCTCTGTTGTCCAATCACGCAAATTGTATCCTCAGGTTCCTATTCTTAGCTGACAGGTATGGCCTTCTGCTGCTGTAGCCCAGCTACTTCAAGGTTCAACATGTTGTGCATTCAGAGATGCTCTTCTGCATAACTTGGTTGTAACAAGTGTTTATTTGGGTTACTGGTGCCTTCCTATCAGCTGGAAGCAGTCTGGCCGTTCTCCTCTGATCATTTTCACCCAGAGAACTGCCACTGATTTTCTTTTTTCTCCCGGACCATTCTCTTTAAACCCTAGAGATGGTCGCGTGGGAAAGTCCCAGTAGATCACCTGTCTCTGAGATACTCAGACCAGCCTGTGTGGTATCAGTAACCACACCACGTTCAAAGTCACATAAATCCCCTTTCTCCTCCATTTAACTTCAGTAGGTCATCTTGACCATATCTACATGTCTAAATGCACTGAGTTCCTGCAACTGGCTAATTAGATATTTGTGTTAACCAGAGGTTGAACAGGTGTACCTAACGATATATATCCAGTGAGTGCAGGTTTAGAGAAGCAGTGGTTAAATCTCCCAACTACCCAAGAAAATCTTCTGTAACATAACAATTAACAGAACCATGTTCATCAGCCATGTGCTCATGTTGCTTATTCTAGTTAAGCCTGTGGAGCTGTTAATGCTATAGCATGCTGGTCTGATGGAAGCTGTAATGTTTAAAGATTATGCAGGCAAAAGAGTGAGCTGGAAAAACATCGATCCAATTATGCTCATTAATGTGGTGAAAATATTTTTTTTTGTTTGCTTGTTTTTTTTCTAGCTTTCATCCTCTGCTCAACCATCGCCGCGCTCTCTCTACTCGCTCGCTTTTGTTATTTTTGCCAACTTTATTCAGCAGCTCTTTCATTTGTGTGTCCTATAGATTGTAAATACAATTAAATCATGTCATTGATATGCTAATTGCCACATATTTTCAGGTTTTGCTGCCTTCATTGAAAGTTGGCAACAAGTTCCCCATGTGTATTTTAATAACATCCGAACAGCCAGGTCATTAGAAAACACAAATATATATAAACACTATCTGAGCTGGGCTGCCATTCAGACAGAAATTACCCAGGTATGATTTTTGGTTTGTATGATGTAACCACACAAAGTTCTGATTGTCTACAGAACTAAGTAAGAGCAAACGTTCAAGGAACTGGAAAAGAGAAGAAGCTATTTGTTATTCAGTGTGTTTCATTCACTTTTTAAGCCTCTGTCAAAGAATTTATTTTTTTTTAAAATAGTTATGAGATAAAGTAGTCATTAGGATAACCTGAAAACTCATAGTCTAGTTAGTGACTCAGCTGCCAAGCTTAGACACTGACAGGTGCCACACAGTTGTTTCTCCTCTCAGATACTTTTTTTGTTGTTGGTTTTGTTAATATGCACAGTCCAGAGAACAAAAGCACAGTACAAAGAACACACGAATAATAATACACAAATCCACACGAACTGGTATAATCGACGAGTCGGATGTTGTGATTTGGCTAGTATGCCTTAATCGAATCAACTACAGTAGTTCACCAGCTAGCCAGTCAGTCACCAAGCTTCGGGTGCCAAATATTTCACATTAATGTGCAGATAAATTTTGCTGTGCGACCTTCTGGTGCGACCAGCTCGTAACGGCAACAGTTTTCTGGGAAAGATATGTTGATACTGAATTATTACACTGTAAGTTCCATTGTCCTCCAGAGGATTTGCTATGAGATTAAATATTTACTGAAACAAAACCACGGCATAACCGAATGTACGTACATTTGTGTAATTTAGATAAAGCTTTAGGTAAAACTGACCCCTCATAGTCCACCCTGTAAGTAAACAAGCACACTGCAGTACTGCAGACATTCGCAAAGATTACTTCATTTTTAATACTAGGCCAGGATCAACCTAACTTACTTGTCTAACTTGTGCATATGCTTTCACTTACACCTGATTATTTTATGTTATTTTTTACTTATTGTATTGTGACGTTTGCGTGTTCTAATGTTCCACTTTGTTGCACACTGACTTGCACACAGCCTCTGTAATGCGTGTGTGTGTGTGTGTGCGTGTGTGTGTGTGTGTGTGTGTGTTTTTTTTTCTTTTTTGACTTGCGGACCCTCCCTTGCTCTGAGCTGAGTTTCTCCCAGTCTCTGCTGTGTATCACCAGTCTGTTGTCAGGAGAATGGATGGAGTCCGTCCCCCCCAGTGAAAACCTGGCCAGACACCGAGCGCTAACCCAGTGGATAACAGATAGACACAGACACCCCACATCCCTTTTGGGGATTTGAAAGGCGGGTTTGCAGTCTGTCTGTGTGTGTTGTGCCTGTGTGTATGCGTGTGTGTGTATTCGTGCGTGTGTTTGTGTGTGTTCCAAGAGCAATCCCGCGGTCGTTTGTAACCCTGGCACTCTCATAGCACCTGCTGCCCAACCCAGGCAGCCTAGTAATGATGCAGACTGATGATGTTAATAAGAAGAGGTGCCCCCCTTGGCTACACAGCTCAGGTAGGACACACGTGCCCATACATGCAAAAGGATGCTCGTGTGAACAAATTGCAAAAACTAAATGTCATTTAAACATTTTGCAGTATTCTGTAATCATATGGTTCTCTCGTGCACGTGTATGGTGCGTTATATCTGAGATTCTTCAGAAAGACCATGTTTTGTTTGTTCAGGGTGGGAAGCGGCTGAGCTGAGAAACACTATCAGTACAAAAATAAAGAAATAATAATGGGAATAAAAATGTGTTTGTGCTCCTGTTAAAAATCTTTCCGCTGGAAGGGAGAAATGGGAATTATCACATATAGGGATGTCTTCATGCATGTAGCAATGCTCTTCTTTTTATTTAAGAGATAAACATCAGTAATTGGTGGCTGATGTACGGTTTTCAGGCTGCAGTTACTATAGGTGTGTGTGTGTGTGTACAGTATATATCACAGTTTTCTTTTAATCTGTGTGTGTCTGTGCTGTGGTTTCACAGGTTTGTTTGTGGTCTTGAGAGCTTAATCTCTTCTCTCAGTCATGGTGGTACTGTGTAGTAAAAGCTGGCTGGAGCCTGCCTGGAACAGGTTGGTAGTTACTTTATGTCTGCCTCTGCGGTGTCTTCATTTTTTTTTATTTTTCCTCGCAATCCCGAAGAATTGATAGAGTAGCGGTGTTTATTCGGGCAATGTCAGTGCAGCATATACACACTTTCACTCTCTCCCTTTCTCCTTCCCTTCTTCTGTCTCTCGTTCTCTCGTTGACTCTCACGATGTAAACATATTTTGCAGAAAAGCTGACGGAGAGCTTGTTTTAACAACCTCAAGGTCAGCAAGTCAAAGCTTTCAGTCGTCACGCCACCCTCACTGTGTGTCTGCGGCCTCTGTGTGTGAGTGTGTGTTTGTGTTACAACAGTGTGGCATCTCCATGGCAGATTTATACCTCACTGTGCACCTTCAATAATTCAATAACAGTGCTGTGTCTCCTCCCCAGTTTTCAGTGTCATTATAGAACAGGGCTAAATGCCACCATGCCTGGTCCGTCTCTCCGTCGGTGTCTCTTTACTGCAGACCCAGACCAACACATGCACACACACACATGCACACACACACACACACACATACTGGTGTGGTCCTCTGCTGCCCCACTTTTGCTCATGCTTCCACAGCTTAGCAGGCTGTCTCTTGTTGCAGATGTTGCTAAAAGGCTAAGCCTGGTACTTCTGCAACATTTTGATCAGGATCATCTTTTCTGCACCCTGCAGTGACCATAATTCGCATTCAGCCGCAATGAGCAACAAAATCAGTCAGTTCCAGTGTTCCCTCACCTCTTTTATGGGCTTTCAGTGCCTCCTCCCTGCGGTGTGAGGCTGTTTTAACCCTCCTGACCTGTCTAGCGCTGCTTAGCTGTATTCTGGACATCCGTGACTCCTCTGGTATTACGGAGCTCCTTCAATCTCTCTCATCGATCCTGCTCCCCCCTCTGTTGCTATGTGCTTCAACCTCTCTCTGACCCATCTTCTACTGCCTCATAGTCCTGTCTAGTAATGTGCTCCACGAAATGCCCTCCCCATGCATGTGTCTATGCATGTGTACGTGCACGCATGGGTGTGCTCGCCGCTGACCTGAGTGATGAGTGGTGACCCTCTGGCTGGCGCCTGGCATCCTCCTCACTCCTATTGATTAGATCTGAGGTTTCATACAGTAGCCGCCTCACGTGACACTGTCATTTACTGTCTCTCCACTGTCTCCAACCTGTCTTGCGCACACACGTGCACGCACATTCGTTCACTCACTTCTAAGTGTCGAGCTTGTTCCCGTCCGCCTAATGAATGCGAAAGGGGTTAAAAGGCCAGATTCTATATTGTATGTTTGAACATACACAAGCATCCAGGAAAATGAGTTTAATTAAGAGACAACAGATGCAGCATGCTAACTGCCTGTATCATTTAGCTTATAGCTACAGAATGAGTCAGCAGCAGAGTGAAGTGTGAGTGAGGGATCAGAGGGAAACCGAGGATACAGCTGTCGATGTTAATATACATACAAGATATATACAAGATTTGATTTGATTTGATGGAGTGCAATTTACAAGTCTTTCATTTCTCAACGTGCCAGGTTGTTTCAAGCCCTCACAGACTTTGGTAAACAGCATTCTGAGAAAAACTAGACCTTTTTGTGTGTGTGTGTGTGTGTGTGTGTGTGTGTGTGTGTGTGTGCGCGTGCGTGTGTGTGTGTGTGTGCGTGTTCGTGCGTGTGCCTCTTCCACTCAGTCTTTGCCACAGTAATGCTCAGGTTAAGTGTAGTTGCAGGCTATTATACATCATTAGGGTAAGTAAGGCTCAGGCAGCGTGGCAAGAGAAATGGACTCTTTCAGATGCTTCATTCCTCACCAGCCGTGGCTGAAATAGGACCTGACGTCACAGCATGCACACACGTATACACACATGCTTGCATACAGGCACAACCTGCTACACGCTGAAAGCAGCTAGCTACTTATCCAGTCAGTCCGTCAGTCAGTCAGTCACAAATCACCCTGTCGATCAGGCAGTTTATAGAGACTAAAGCCTCCTGATTGCTGGTAGGCAGTCAGTCCTGCCTGCCACTCGCCTGCCACTGCGGAAATTAAAGCATTCCTAATGGAGAGATGTGAGTGTTTTATTATGTTTTCACATTTTATGATACATGTTAACATCAGCCACGCTGGGCTCAGAGTTTGGTAATTTCTTCTAACCGCATCAATTAGAGTCAGGCGAATAGATGGGCTAGATATAGGCCTTTTAATAAAATTAGAGATAAGACATCCAATATGATAGATAGGATACAATTTATTTCTGTTTTATTGTAACACTGATTAATATTAAATTTATTCTTATGAGATACTTTTGTCATCGTTATATTATATCTTGTTTAAGAGTTAAACCAAACTGTTCCTTTTTGTCATTAAACGGTCATATTCAAACTGAATGCAAACATAACCAATATTGCTTTATTTGCCCTTTTTTGTGTTTGAAATCCAAATAATGATTTTAAAGACCCTGCGATCAAACCCTACTTTACAAAACTCAAACTAGTTCTATGCACATGTTTAGTTTCAGGTCACAATAACATGATAAGAGTGGCATGTCTTCCACTATGGTCTCTTGTTGTCGCATTTCCTATGCAGAGGGGGTACCGCGATGTCCTCTGCCCAGTGAATGGACCTCCAGCTGGGCTTAAAGACAGAGGCCGGCTGGGTGGCAGAGCGACAGGAACTTGGAGATGATAGATGAAGGAGAGCAGGAAAAAGACTAATTGTTCTCATTACCGAACAAATAAAAATCAATACTTCTCAAAGCAAAGGGGAGGTGGTTGTGGTCTTGAAGGGCACTGTAGTTATTGCATAGGAGTGGATTTTGTTGGAATTACAAGCGGTGGCGAAGGCGCAGTGGAACCGATCACATTTGAATGCTAATTCCGATAAAGGACAGTTAGATTAATAGATGTGGCGATTCCAGCGCTGGTCCTTCTCCGCATAAAAGCAGTGGGGGTGTTTGAGGTTGAAGTTTTAAATGCAATTAAATGAGAAAACACATTGTAAAAAAAAAAGGGGGGGAAGATATTTCCCCAATTTTTTCAAATTAAAGCAGGAAATTTCATTACCAAAGGAGCATATTTTACACAGGCAATTACAAGGTTAATACATCTTCAACATCCCCCTTAAAGTCCTCATATATTTGCTCTGGGATTTTGTTCTTGTATTTTAGTTTAATTGGCTATGCAGAGGCTATGCAGAAGGTCTGTGTAGTACACAAAAAAAACACAACACACATAGGCACTCAAATGCAAAAGGTTTGTATGCATTAATTCCCTGGAGATTTAGACTTAACCTTATCAAGGCCACTGCACATATAACCTTAACCAACTTTAACCTGAGTCAGTCCTCCGAAGTATAGCTGAAGCAGGCTACAAGTGCACACCCTTAAACACACACAAACACACACACACACACACTGTGTTCTGCATAGAATTGCTGCAGCATGCTGGCAACAAAATGTGTACGTTGCGCAAAGAACGTACCTCTGGTCTGGTTTCTCTCTGACACCGATGACAGCATGTTGTGCATGTATTTCTGTATGTTTGTGCATACTGTATATGCAAGTTTATGTGGAAAAGGAGAAGACTCTGAACTGACATGTACATTTTTAACTACGGTGTACAAATAAAGTATTTGGAGTTGGTCTACAGAGCCTGTATACACCATTTTAATGTATTTATAATGCATCATTGTATAAACTCAGTAAATATAACAAACTAAACACAAAGTTTTCAAAGAAAGTTCTTAGCGCACTCTGTGTAGCTTTACATGACCCTGCAGTCAGCGCTGTTGCATGAAAAATAATTGTTAAAAAGTTTAAAATAATAAACTGGTTTATGCTGTAACATGTCAATACCAGGCTTTCTCCCTGTCAGGTTATTTTTCTCTGATTTAGCCTGTCTTACTTCCATAGAGACAGCGCAGTGTATGATAGAAATTCAACAGTGAAGCAAATTGGCAGAGCCACAGAGGGCGGATCGACAGCGAGAAGACAAGCTGGGAAGGAGGCGGAGAGCAGAGGAGGCAGTGTGAAAGATAGAGAGCGAGCGAGATGGAGATGATGATGGAGGGAGAGAGAGGCTGTGGTGGTTTATATAACATCTCCAGGATGGTCTTTGGCATGCGTCAGGGGGCTGAGCCATCAATCACTCCATCTGTGTAAAATCACGAGCTGACTCCAATATTGCTAAATATTTATACTGTCACATACACACAGGCGTGTAGATGAAAAGAGCCATTCATTAGGGCCTTCTCAGGCCTGTCAGCCTGGAGATGGAGATTAGAGAAGCAACCTCCCACTGCGCCTGCCTCTCCTCTCACCAAGCTCCTCAGCCCTATATATAGAGCCATCAGGACGATAAATATCTCCAGCATGCCTCTGTTAGGTAAATACCCAGTAAATATGGCAGGGAGGATCGGAAACTAAGCTAAACAGACCTGTGTGCCTGAGAGTGTGTGTTGTGGTCGAGTATGAGTCACTGAATAGGGAACAATAGGGGCTTGTCATACTATATTTTGTATGGATAGACTGTGTGGATGGCCAGGCTTTGAATTAGCTGGCATCAGTGATGTTGTAGTAAATAAGAAGGTGGCTAAAGAGCACATGCCACTGGACTATTTATATAAAGTGGAAATCGGCTCTGTTTTCAGCAAAGCATTCCTATATGAATTTGCTCCTTATTTAAACCTGTCATCGTGACTCACCTTAGCTTGAAACTTCGAACTTGGATGTGTGCAGGAATATCACGTTGTTTTGCCATCCATGATGCAAGGATCCAATGTTTTTTTGGGACTTGACCCAAGCTGACCTCTACTCATTTTACTTTATGGAATGGGAATACCCCTCTAATGTGCTGCATTGCCATCAGTATTATTTGTCGTCATTGTGTTGTGGCTCCAAACAAACTAATTTGCATAACAAGTCATGTGACTGCAGCTGTGAAGCACTTTGTCTCCTGGAAAGAAATGTATAGTCTTGTACTTATTTGAACATACTATGGGTGTCACAGCAACATTTTAAATAGCTACAGTATATTGTAACAATAATACAAATATGATAGTAATTTTCCATAGATAATATCATTATTGTGAATTTGGTTGATGGTAGTAACTGCGCCGGTAAATCTGATGATGCGTGGCCCTTTAACGGACTGCTGTGCGAAACTTTTTTTTGTGAACGGCGTTTCCAGTCCCTGAACACGATGCTGTTTGAAATCAAGTTCCGATTCTGACTCCTATACCCACACTGCCAACTTTTCAATGTGTTGCGTTTCCGTGTGAACAGAGATCATTTTTGAAATGTTTCCGTCTGAAGACATTGCTTTTCAAAAACGGAAAAAAGACACCGTTACCACTCGATCATTGTGGTGTAAAAGGGGCCTCAAATGTTCCTTTTTAATAAAGGTTATAGTTACAGTTGGATCAGGTAACCATGAAGCATCCCTTAGTTATGCCACTATAGGCGCAGGCTGCTGTGGGTCTGAATGTCATACACTGAGCATTTCCTCTGTACTCACCACTTTTCTCTCCCTAACTTTATAGGTCACTAAAGCATGACATCAAATTCATTTTGTCTCCTGTTTCCCTTAGATTGTGTTTGGTCCTTGTCTCTCTGTCCACATTCCTTTGAATTTAAGTGAGTAATAATAAAAATTTGTCCTTTTGTTTTGTTTTTTGAAGCAAAAAAAGCCACATACTTGTTACTTCCAGAACTTTAATTGTAAAGATTTGCTGGGGTTTTTTGTGTTTACTGTAGTAGTAGTAAAAATGTGTTTTAATTTTATTATTTTGGACTCTGGGGATGCCATCTTGGACCTAAGAGAAATATTATGGACATTTCGCACACCAATAAATCAGTTAATTAGTTACCAAAATAATGTAAGGTTTAGTAAAGAAAGTTGCAACCCTAAATGCATTTTTAAACTAAAGCTTTAGACAAAGGAAATAATTCCTGAATGACTGATGGCTGTTCTCTTTGTTTCCCCTTCTGGGCCTCTGTACTAAGATTTTCATAAGCATTCTGCTTCTGTCTCTTTGTTTATTCCCTTTCTCCCTCAATCCAATTGAGACCACTTTGACTTCATTTCTCCACCCAGTTTTTTAGAAATTCTGAAGCAAGCCATTATGTTGCGATTATTCACTTCATCCGCCTTGACGGACCTCAGATCACTGCGCAGTTCAGGCCTTGGCAACAAAAAGACATCAGCAACATCATCTTCACACTGTAATTACCAGAATGGGGGGGAAATTTCATTTTGATTAGTGAAAAAGCTTTTATTCTCAAACTCACATCCATAATTAATCATTAAATCATGGGAGAGTGAGTGAGAGGGATAGATAGGGGGACAAAGTGAAAGGACTATGGAGGGATGGATGGAGGGAGGGAGGGATGCAGCAAAAGAGAGAAAGGGAAAGGCATGCAATTATCTGCAGAAGTTCGACATCCTCAGTAAATCCACAGAGCCGTCTGACATTGCTAATTAAAGAAGCAATCAAAGGTCCACCTCCAGAGCTTTTGAGAGAAAGACGGGAGAGTTAGAAGAAGGAAACAGGACAGAGAAATAGGAGGAAGTTCTAATGGGGAGAGTGAGAGAAGGGAAGGAGGGGGAATATGGGAAAGAAAAGTGTTATGATCTTTGTTATTGTTTCATATGTCAACCTCCCCTCTTGGATTCTTGGATGAGGCTCTTACACGCCTCCTCGCTCTATTCTGTTTCATTTTTTGCTACTCGCATCTGGCCATCACACTGTGATCATTTCTGACCTTCATCTGGAGAGTGCAAATAGCTGTGATTTACAGCATCAGGGAAATAACCGGCACTCCAACAAAAAGCAATACATTAGTCATATCTGGTTACTCATTTTTAAAGTTGAAATGATGTATCTTCTGATGCTTTTCTAGGGCACATAATCAGTGATGTAACCTGCAGTCATCAGGTGTTTCAGGCCTTTCAGCACCAGACGCCCTCTCACTGACAGCCCTGCTGAGGTTGATCAGGCCTCACTTTGTGTAGCTGTATCAACCTCCCACACGTTTGCCTTTTTTTTCTTTCTTTCTTTTTTTTTTTTTTTTTTTTTAAATCCACAGCCAACCACATGAAATCTCAGCAGCCCGTGTTTTGTGGTACAAGTTGCTCATTTTGTACAACAAAACACGGGC
>VUQK01011403.1:14155-30419 GCA_015106715.1 Bujurquina vittata
CCCCCCCCCTTCCCCCTTCCTTTTCTTTTTTTTTTTTTTTTTTTTTTTTTTTAAATCCACAGCCAACCACATGAAATCTCAGCAGCCCGTGTTTTGTGGTACAAGATGCTCATGTTGTGATGTAAAGCACACCATTGATCTTGGAGAGGGACTCTCCTGCAAAGCCAGTGCATCCTGTATCAGCTGTACCGGATAAGGAAGCCTTCATATTTACACCTATTAATTTGAAAGTCCGCTGCATTTGGCCTTGGAGGAAGTGATTAGTGCAAGTTTTCTTGAAACGTCTAATGATAGCTGGCTGCCCAGGTCGCCCATCAACTCATTTATACTTATTATTGCTCTGTGAGACCATTTGTTTCCTTCTTTATAACTGAAAATTTGTTGTTTTCGACATTTGATATCATATTTATTGTCAGGACACATCACTGTGTACTTTATAATATGGTTTCTTGGCCTTCATTAAGTTTAAGGAGACAGCTGCACTGGTATAAATTTCCTTCTCACCTGTGTAAACTCTTACCACCTTCAAATAGCAGCTGTCATTTGCGGTCTTCTAGTTGGCTTCTCTTTAGAGTACTCAGGATTTCTCTCTGAACTCAGTCGTACAGCGTCTCTTATTTTGCACCTCAGTCATGGAACAACCTTCAGAGTGCATTAAAGCTGAATGCTTTTGTCTCGCTGGGAGAGTTTAGGGCTCTCCTAAAGATTTCAGTAACTGAAGAGTGTAATTGCTATTCATAAGTTGGCCCTTGTATCATTTTGGCTCCACTTGTGTTGTGGTGTTAGATTTAATTTTAACATTGTAATAGTGTGTTCTTGGGCAGGTCTCCCTTGAAAAAGAGATGTTAATCTCGAGAGGCTTCCTGGTTAAATAAATAAATAAAAATGGAAAATAAACTGTTATTTAACAGACTGGTAACTACTTTAACTCGGTGACCACAAGAAACCAGCAGCTCTTTGAGTGGTGAAACATGTTTTTTTTTTCCTTTTACTCTTTACCTTTCACCTCTCTGTCTCTTTCCCTCTCTCCCTGTGGGGGCACACGGGGGACATGAAGTAGATAGAGTTAGTGTGGAGCAGATTAGACTCACACTGGGTCATCCTCCGTCAGCAGAAAAAGAGCTGAGAGCAGGACACCGACCTGTGCTCCCTCTGACCACACACTCTGTGTGTGTGTGTGTGTGTGTGTGTGTGTGTGTGTGTGTGCGAGTGTGTTCAGAGAGCGTGTGATTTTCCCAAAACGCAAGCACAGACTGTGAGTTTTTGTTTCACAGCAGACTGATTATTTGTCAGTTAATGTAATTAAAAGTGCTTTCAAAAGCACCAGCGCTTCAAACACAGTGATGTGTCCCAGCTGAGTGTGTTAGCAGAGGTGAGACCTAACAGACAGCTGCTTCTGCTGCTCTCAATCTGCCCCTAAAGCTGCCGCCCCTCTGGAAGCGATTCACTGCAGCATAGCGACCAAAGACCATAGAAGGTGAATCACATTCAGTGAGTGAAAGCGACTTTGGGCGGAAGTAACCGCTGGCAATGCGAAATGGGCGGGGCCTGAAATAAATCTCATCTTGCAGGTGAGTGATTGGGCAACTACCAATGAGAGCGCAGGATTCCATTGATTGACATATGATCTGGTAGTAAATACATTAGAGGGTTACCTAGGCAACTGGCACCTGGAATGTCTGCAAGCGACCAGCCATCAGCTTCAGAGAGCGCTGCACGACAACTTCCAGTGTGGATTATAAAAATAAAAACTGTCGCTCCACATAAAGTTGTTGTAAGGGGTAAAAGTGTTACCATGTTGCCTCACAGCAAGAAAAGTTCTGGGTTCAAATCTGCTGCTGTGGCCTTTTTTTTTTTTATTTTTTTAAAGGTGTTTTGTTTCTCATTGTTCGTGCTGTGATGTCCAGGGTATAGCCTTTCTTTTAGTCTGTCAGCTGGAATAGGGTAGCCTACCACGACCCAGGTTGAATAAGCAATTAAAAAAATGCTGGAAAACTGTGGGCAATTTTCTGAGATTTCCTGAGAGTAAATCGGACAACACTTGGCTGCTTTGCATTCTTGTTTGTTGAAGCTATTATCAGAGAAAACGTATTATGCTACTCTTACACTCTTCTATGGTGGATTTTAACCCTTGTACTGTTTTTTTATGTAAATCAGAAGTGCCAGCTCCTTGATTATATGTTGATGACATTTAGTATATGTTTTGAAAATATGGCTAATTGAAATATTTGTGTGTGGAAAGAAGAATGATAAATGAGCAAAGTTCTTTTTTTTCTGTTTCTGTAGTTTTTATTAGTTCTGGGCTGATTTTGTCTTTGAGACATTGTTTTTATTGCAAGCTCCTAAGAAATGTCTGTAAGTCTTGATTTTGATGTTGATTGATTGATCGATCTTACCTTCTATCATCCACAGGACAAAAAGGACAGTCAATGGGGAAAACATGAAAGAAATTATCGTGGTTACTTTCAGCTCACCGCCTCTCTTCTCTCAGTCTCAGAACATTTAAAACAATGAAGTAAAAACAGCCTGTAATCTATAGGAAACACTTAACCTTTCACAGGAACCAGGAAACACAACAGAGAACACATAAATATAACTTGAGTGGGCTAGAGAAAATACCAATCCACTCGGTCATTTCTGTCACAGTTTAGCTAATTATGAAAGACATTCAACGTTTTCTTTAAGTTCCACCTAGCTGTTGATGGATTTGTGTTGGTCTTCAAAGTCACCGTGTCAGTGTTACAGACCAGAAGGCCCCCTGTCAGTCTGTGGCCTCATTCTCCTGTGTTTATTCGTCCTTGGAGTGTGTTCAGTGTGCCTCCATCTCTCTTCCTGCCCTGTCCACCCAGTGTCAATCTGGATGCTGTATAATTGGTTGTTTTTTGGTCTGCCGGCCTGTCCCTCCTTGGCATTGATTCATAGCATTTGTAAAGGTGACAGTAGCGGCTGTCCCTATCAGACAAAGTAAAGTCATCACTAGCTGGACCTCGGCTGACCTGCTAGTTGGTCCACACACACACTCGGGCAGACAAACACACACCTGCCCAAAAGTATATGAGACACATGCAGTAATGTGCGAGCAAAGTCAAACATGGTTTTGCACACAGACTGTATATAAAGGATGGACACTGGACACATTATGGCTTAAACCCACATTCTTTCTAATGGCCAGCAGGGGGTGACTGGTCTGGTTGTAAAAAGAATTCAGAATATGGAGAAGTCTAAGGGAAAGTGCCCGTTTTATTTATGACCTTGGTAAATACTATTATTCAATACAGCATGATCCTAATTTTGTAAATTGTGATTCCCAGCACGATTAAAAAAAAGACGCTAAAACATGATATACTTCAGTTTCACCCCTCACCCATCACATCCAGTTTCAAAACACAAAGGATTCAACAGCCAAACGCTTCAAGATTAGCCTTTTCTGAAGACTGATTCACAGTAGGTATGTCCATCTTTTATATACAGTGCTATGATTTAATAAGGTCACGGTGCCGTGACCTTTGACCATTAAAATTTAATCCCTTCATCTTTGAGTTCAAGTGAGCATTTACGCCAAATTCAAAGAGGTTCCATCAATGCATTCAGTTAATGTACTCAAGAATGGAAGTGTATGTATGGATAACCCGGAAATATAATCACGACTGTTGCCAGCGTGTAGGCAAAATAATAAAATGCACACAAATATAAATTTTTATGCATTAAATACTCACACCCAGAAATGCACCCATATACACACACATCCATGTAGACATGCACTGAACCCTCATATGCAGGCCATTCCCGATGACCTGGATCCACCCAGAACTGATACTTTATCTACTTAGGAGTGTCACCTTCAAAGGCTTCTGACACAGACATACACACACACAAACCACCTCATCTTCAAAAATAACAGCCACATGTATGATATGTGTGTCAGTTTTAGGGGTCTCCATCATGCTCCTTTTAAGGCGCTGGCTTCATATCTATAATTGAAGGTAATCGGCTGGTAAAAGGATTGTAAAGGGTTTTGTGCAAAATTCCCAAAATAAGCTCTGGCTTTTTCATGGTCCTGCCATTGACCTTGTAATTGATTTGGTGAGCCTTTTTTTTTCCCTTTCTTGTCTCATAGTTTGATACCGTATAATTGACTTTGCTCGCTGTGGTGTCTATTCTGGTTGATTTCTTTGTCTTCTATACTTTCAGCAACCAGTTAGGATTTACTCTGAGTTGCTTTTAGGTTAAAGTGAGGGGTAAAATTTGAGCTTAGGAGCCTAACTACTACTACAACATCCTTCTGAATATAACAAGACAAACATTGTGCTCTTGGGTGGCTGGGGCTCAGAAGGTAGAGCAGCTCATCTACTAATTGGAATATTGTTGGTTTGATTCCTGGCTGCTCCAGTCTGCATGCCAAGGTATGACTGGGCAAGATATTGAACCCTGAGTTGCTCCCGATGCATTCATCGGAGTGTGAATGTGTGTACGAATAGTTGGAAACTTGGATGGAAAGCACTTACATGTAGAAAAAAGTGCTTGTATGAAGGTGGCTGTGAATTCAAACGCGTTGTGTAAAGCACTTTGAGTGCTTTAGTTGAGTAGAAAAGCATTATATAAGAACTAGTCCATTTACCATTTGCCTGATTACAGGTGCATGTGCAAGTAAGCTTACATTTGCAGCACTCTGACCTGTGTTACAGTGAGTGTAATTGATTGTGTGTGTGCTGGTGTCTCGGTGTTAAGGTTAATTTCTCTAACTGCTGGTAAGTGCTGTCTGACCGCTCCCTTGGCGGCCTCTCCAAGCTAAAGTAATGCCACTTAGAGCCCCTGGGCCCCCCGCCACTGGCCAGCCCATTGATCCACTGATCAATAATCACATCTGTACCATACACCGAGCAGGGAGGCTTCTGCACTGACTCGATGCTTACACACCAAGTAGTGTAGAGAACAAAGTGCCACCAAATGATTATCAAACTGGGGTCTGGGGATCACCTAATGGTCATTAAAGGGGTTCCAGAGGAGCCTCCAGCAAAATAAGGTTATGTTTAATTCTTGTAGCATTTCATTCATAAGAGGTTATCACATTTGGAGTCACTTCCAGCACGTTTATCTCCCCGTGCAGCCCACAGACTTGTGCTCTCCTTGGATTATTTTCTGACCAAGCTCCAACAGTTAATCAGACTGTGAACAATGAGCAGTGTTTTTAAAAGAATAAGGGGATTATAACAACTTACTGTAAATGCTGTTATTGCTTCTTAGCGGTACACATCAAATTTAATCAGGCAGGTTTTGGGAGCACGATCCTGTTCTACTAGTGCAGCCAGGTCTGATCTTGAAAGGTGGTTGTGCCAGCAGCCCACTGTACTCTCTGGGATTAATTGGAAAGAAAACCTGTGTGTCAAATCGAATCAAATGTGGCATTTGATTTATTATAGAATGTAGACTCCAACTAAAAGATCATCTTTTCCTTTCGCTTATCAGACTCTTCTCTTCTTTTCCTCACTCTAATTTTTTCCATATTTCTGTTTTCTTTTCAGATTCTTCTGTAAACTCGTCATCCTGATAGTTAAATAAAAATGACAAACACATACCCCTGCAGGTTCCAAACAGCTGTGCCAAACTGTATTTGACAATAAGTGAAATTCCTTCTCACATATACAGTATTATATGCTGTGCAGAAATTGATTATCAGCATTAAAAACATACCTAAAGATATTTATTTCTCTCACTTGGACATCCAGATGACATCATTGCCTGTCTGTGCTTCCTTTTCTTCCTCCTGTTCTTTTATTCTTCTCAGGGAGCCTCCATCTTGTTTCAGATCACAGCCAATAAAGCAGACTGCACCTCTCTCTTTCTCTCACCCTCTCTCCTACTTCCTGTTAAAGGAGTCAGTCAGTCAGAACACTCAAAACACATATTAAACAGGCATCAGCCTCTCGCCGGGGCCAAATCACGCTGTTCAAATGTTGTTCTTCCACCGGGAGCGCAGGACAACTGAAGAGATGGGATCTGCAACATTAACTTGATTCACGGCTGCGGCGACTGAGTGACACTCCATAAACCTCAGCGGGCCGCCGCTGGGCCCCGCCGACAGCACCCCACGGCTAATGTGACACACACTAGCAACGCGTAGCCTTGCCACCCCCACAGCACAACACCAGCACATTTTGCAGCACAGCGAGCGCATGCAGAGACAAATGCAAATAGGAGCACATGTTGTACAGACGTGCATTGGTTAGGCCTGACCGTAACCCTCCACCCGATATAAATACAATTCATATAAACACAATAATGCACCAGCACATATTTGACAAAAACTGGCACCTTGTATTCATTAATTTCTACACTAATGTGCCTTTTTGCACCTAAAATCACTCACACACACTTGCAAACAGGTTCTGTGATAGAGCGGTAGAAAAAGCACAGCCACTGAGTTACTGTCCTCTGCAGCTGACCTCTCAGCTCGAAGCATTTTGGTGTAGGCAGTTAGCATCAGCCCTGTAGCTCTGTGTAAATAGGTAACCTCTGCTGCTCAAAATGCCACCTTCTTCTGGCTGCCTTTGACAGAACTGACTCCTTCCACACACTAACTACGGCGCTTGTCACTTGGGTTACAAATAGCAGAGCCTGAATTGATATTTACTACACAGACTTGTTGCCTCTGTGCTGCAGTGCCACAATAAATTTTTGTGGTGATTTGCCCTTAAACAAATGCACAGTGTTAGCTTTGCCTGCATATATAATGAGGTAGAGATATTGAGTGGATTTAGAAAGACACTTGGATGAGAGAAGAGGCAGAATAAAGAGGGTTGGAGAAAGAGCAGGCTAACCAAAACAGCAGGCTGACCTAAGGTTTATCAGAAACAGGGAGCTGAGCACTTCACATGTGAGTATTTAAGCTATAATGCCCAATGTATACTAGATTATCTTTCTAAAACACGAGTGCCGCTCCCTCTTAATAAAGCCCCAGCCTGATTGCCCTCTTCATTAAAGTTACTGTTCCACGTAGAGTGGAAATATCTTGATTTAAAGAGAATCACCTTGACTATCTGCTCTTCAACTGCTATACTATCTCTTCAATCCGCTATTATCATTTTTTTTCTCTTACATGTAGATTAATTTGTTAATTCATTATCATTTCATTAGCATTCTGCATAAATTATTCCTGGCTTCTTTCTTTTTATCGCTTCTCTCTAAAATACATGTGGCAGGTGTGGACAGGTGTAGGTATATATGTGTGTGTAATAACTTTGTAGACCTTGATTTGAGGCGAGTTCCCATCTTCTCCCTCTTAGGATAAAAAATTTATATAGGAGACACAGATAAATCAGTCAGCTTTATAACTTCTCATTAGCTGATAAGTCAAACAAAGCTATTGTTATTAATAATGTTAAAGCCTTTTGAATGCCTGAATAGACTGTATAGAAAAGATGGTTTCTGAAGTCTGTTTTGAAGCTTTGATTTTGGCATTTTTTTGGTTGCCACCGTGTTGGACTTTTGGAGCCAGAAGTGACCAAATAGTTGACCCATAAAAGAAGGTGGAGCGTTAACTTATCTGCTAACACCAGCAAACGTGTTTAGCATCTATAAAACAGAGACACATGATAATTTATGCTAAGTAACAAATAAAATACATATAAATAAATTTCACACATCAAACTGGAGCACAGATTTCTTGGATGGGCTGTTGGTACTCTGAACGACACAGAAAGCGGTATTATTTGTTAAATAATTTCATTACAAATACTTCAAAAGGCACCGACACTGTAAACACAGTCAAGAAGTGGTGAGGTCTTGCAGAAAGCTAGTGGCCACAACCATAGAGACCAAAACGATTTCTGTGCCGTGTTCTAAACATGTTAATGTCGGCTGTAAAGTTGGGTATTTTTCGACTATGTAGACAATTTTCTGCCAATCAAGTAGCAACCTTCAGGGCTGAAAAATGGAGCCAAAGCAAACTGCAGTTCCTCGACTGGTCATGCATGGCTTGCTCCGGACACTTTTGCAGTCGTTACAGCTGTGTAAAATGTTGTTTATTCCAAAAGTGTACCTGTGCCGGATTATCTGCTATTCTGTCACCAAAGAATGAGTGGTCATTTTCTACTTGTCTAGTAAGTGTGAGAGTTAAAGCTAATGTAGCTCAGGTCCTGTTTACACTCAAGGAGGACATGGCACAGTTGGGTCAGCATAACTCTGACTTTCTGATCACATTGTCAGTGTAGGACATTAAATGTCAGGTGAAAATAGGAATATCAATGATTGATGAGTTTTTTCCTTTATGTACTGTGCGATCTGCATGATCTCGCGGTTACCCTTGGGTGTAAACCTTGTACCGTAGCTTTTTAGAAACTGTGTTTAAAAACAATAAAGTTTTATCTTCTGAAAAGTTATGGTTTGGAGACAGATTTTAAAAGTGTGTCCTGGGCCGTTTGGGTCGTGGAGAATCTGCAAACTTTTGGGTATAACTGTAACAGTGTAAATAAATATACACTTGAACTGACAATGTGTTTTTTACAGTTATTTTACAGTAAGTTCATCTGCGTTCAGCAGCCTAGGCATGAGAGTCCCCTTTTTACTCTCTCAAATTCCCATTTTTCTGCATAGATTAGTCTACAAGTGTCTGAGCCAGGCGCTGTTTAAACAATGGCATTTCTAACACTGTTCCTATCACCTTGGAAACGCCATGGCAACCTGTGATCTGAGAGGGCACAGTGTGGCTCAATTAGCACCAGGCGTATCTTACCGCACTCTCCCGCCAGAAGAATATCTCCATATTCTGTCTCCTTTCATGCATTAAGTGACACAAATATGTGAAGTGTTACATCACCTTTTATGTCAACTTTCCATGTAGTTTTTCTCTCTCCCCTTCTTCTTCTTCTTTTTTTTTTTTTACACAGTGATGGATGCGCGCTCACACACACACAGGAAAGAAAGAAGAATATATGCCATGTGTGGTGTAGGCAGTAATTGCCACTCCTTATTTACCACTTTTAAATGAGATCCTGTCCATCCAGCCACTAAATGATTTTCATCCTGTGATTGGGCTTCAAAAAAGTCCTCTGTGTCACACTGGCTGCTAAAATGACAGCGAGGTTCCAGATACACCCAGACACCTTTTTTTTTCTCAGTAAATTGTAGCAGTCTAGCAAATGGAGCATCCTTCTCTCATAATTGGATACTTAAAATAAACATATTAGCTAAATATCAAATATGTAATGAGAAATGTATTATTGTGTTCCCCAGGTATCGTATCCAAGTCCTTTGAGTGTCGTCTGAAAGGCCAGGGGGCTACGTTTGTGGAAGCAGAGTCTGTGGGCTCCCCTTTGTACAGAAAGGAGTCTTCTGAGGTTCCCGACCATGACGAGGTCCAACAGGTGATCATCATCCAGGGTTATGATGACGGGGAGGTGGCTATCGACCAGGCCCTTGAAGAGTCAGCCGCTGCCACCCTGCAGACACTGGCCATGGCTGGCCAGGTGGCCGAGGTGCTCCATATCACCGAAGACGGCCAAGTCATAGCCTCAGGCAGGGAAGTGGCATCCGCAGGGGCCCACCTGGCCGGAGGCAGCACCCAGTACGTGGTTCTGGAGTCAGGGGAGGCCAGAAAGGAGTTGCAGGCTGTGGCCAGAGGAGGAGTAGCAGTCACCGCTGCCGCTGGGCAAAGTCACATTGTCTCAGAGTCATCCACTGCTCTCGATGCTCTGCTCAGTGCGGTCAGCGAAATGGGCCATCAGGAGGAAATACAAGGAGAGGCAGCCATCGTTCATGAGGTCTTGACCCCTGAGATAGCTGAGGCTGTGCAGAGTGAAGTGCAGGAAGATGTGAAGCAGGAGGAGCAGGTGCAGGTCATTCAGGGGACCGGCCAGGAGGACATGCAAGAAGTGCTGCAACTGGCCGCGTCCCAGATGATGAAGGAAGGCCTGACCCAGGTCATCGTCAATGATGAGGGCACTCACTACATTGTGACTGAGCTGGACAACTGCACCTTACAGGTGGAGGGAGGTGTGTATGGAGAGGCTGGGACAGGTGATGGGGACGTGCAGCAGGCAGAGCAACAAACAGGAGAAGAAATAGTGGTGTATTTGGATTGAGCTGCTCGTAATATCGGTCAGAGCAGAGAGACATTACTGAAAGATTTATGTTTGTCATTTGATTTCAGTTCCCCTCTTTCGCTATGTTAAAGCCCGCATTAGACCAGATGTTTGCCATCAGATGAGTTTCTCTGTGTCCTCCTCTTCCGTTGTCACGTTTAATTTCAGCCCGCTTGATTCAGTTTGTACATCACTCCCGACTTTTACCATCTTCTCTTGGGCTACGCTGAACTCAGGTTAAACATCATTTATTCAAAGCGACAGTGAAGGAAAGAGCTTTTGGTGCTAAGCGAGTTAATCTGCAATCCACACAGCCACCAAGACTATATTAACGGCTTTAATTAATTAATGCAACTTAAGGAAATGAATGAATATATGTCCTCATGAAATATTTTTACAGTGCATCTAATATGCTAAGAGTTAAATGAGTTATAAAGAAAATGTGTTTTCCTTTGTAGCAGAAGTAACAGTTTTCTTGATTTTTGATTTCTTTGTAGTTCATTTGCAACCTAGTTTTGTTGTGCTATAAGCCAATTTTGATTATTTTTTTTTGTCTCTGTATAACAATATGGTTTAATTTGTGTAATCTTTTTTCTTTAAATCCTTTTTGTGTGTGTGTGTGCGTGCGTGTGTGTGTGTACTATTACTTACAAATCAGTAATACAATGAATGACATATTTTCTGTGTAGCAATGACAATTATACATTTTAGTTTTTTGTCAGCCCTTCATCTTTTGGAACCTCAAAAAAACAAAAAAAAAACCCTTGAATTCAATTTCATTTCTGACAATAAAGATTGAGCCTAATTTTTAACAAGTGTGTCCACATTTATTTTCTTTATTTATTAACTGCTGTTAATTGTTATGTCAGCATCAATACTGCTGCTGTCCATACAATACAGCAGCATCATGCAGGCGACATGCACATACGTGCATCGACTGATGGTTCCCATCACGCTTTCTGATCACTAACACAGTCATTATCATCACCATTATCATTATCGTCATCATGATCACCATCATCCTAATCGTCATCCTCTCATCTCTTCCCCCCATCAGGCCCATTCTGTTCATTGCATACAACACACTCACCCCCCACCCCACCCCCAAGCAGTATTCAGCACTGGAGGGAGAATCAATATTCATTTAAGCCCCTACACAAGCCTGGTTTCTGATGGAGTGAGTGGGAGAGCAGTGTGACGGCTGCAAACACAATGGCCAACCGCTGAAAGTAGAGAGAAAGCACTCGTACACACCGAGGGCATCAAAAGATCATCCCTTTAACACACACATCCCTTTAACACACACACAGAGCAAGAAGGTGGGCTGAGAGGGAGAAAGTGGTGGAGGAGTGGGCAGGAAAAATGAGAGCATTACAGATGGATGTTGAGAGAGGTGAGGCCAGAGAGAAGTGAAAGAGCAGTGAAATCCACAGCCACACAGAGAGAAGGGAGCCTGTAATTTCACATAACACCTGTCTGCCTTTCAGCCTGTCTTTGTCTCCTGCTCCCAGCCTCATGTTGCATTTATAAGCTCACACAGTCTTTTCATGCTCTTCTTCCTTCCATTCAGCAGAGATAGGCACATTTAACGGAGGTCACGTTCTCTGTGTGAGCAACCAAACCTGCCTGTGAGAGCCAAGGTTTGTCAACACCCACTGAGTAGTGAGAATGCAGCAATAACATTTAAATGCCTCGCATTTATAGAACTTACAGATACAGTTTGTTTTTTATAATACTTCAAAATATTTATTCAAAATTTGTGTCACAATAACAGCAGTATGTGCGACTTCTTTTGTGACCTCTCAGTGGGCTCCTGATGCCGAGGTTAAGCAGTTTTAAATAATAAGTTTTGGACAGAAGTTCTGAATTCACTTCGGGGAATAGATCCACTGCACTGAGTGATGATATTTATTTTGGTGGGTATGGACTGATTAATTATATTTTTTATTTAAATTGTGTGTGACGGTATTGTGTAATATGGTACAGTATAAAAAAAAACCCCAACTCATATACATACACACACACACACACTTTATTTCCAAAAATATTTGCTCGTCTGCCTTCGCATGCATATGAACTTGAGTGACATCTTATTCTTAATCCAGAGGGTTTAATATGATATTGGCCCACCCTTTTAAGCTATAACAGCTTCAATTCTTCTGGGAAGGCTTTCCACAAGTTTAGAATAGAATAGAATGCCTTTATTGTCACTATACAGGATGTACAATGAGATTGGAGTTTTTATGGGAATTTTTGACCATTCTTCCAGAAGCACATTTGTGAGGTCAGACACTGATGTTTGACAAGAAGGCCTGGCTCACAGTCTCCGCTCTAATTCATCCCAAAGGTGTTCTATCAGGATGAGGTCAGGACTCTGTGCAGGCCAGTCAAGTTCTTCCACATCAAACTCGCTCATCCATGTCTTTCTGGAGCTGCTTTGTGCACTGGAGTGCAGTCATGTTGGAACAGGAAGAAACTGTTCCCACAAAGTTGGGAACATGAAATTGTTCAAAATGTCTTAGTATGCTGAAGCATTAAGAGTTCCTTTCACTGGAACTAAGGGGTAGAGCCCAACTCCTGAAATACACCCCCACACCATAATCCCCCCTCCACCAAACTTGGCTCAATGCAGTCAGACAAGTAGCGTTCTCCTGGCAACCACCAAACCAAAACTCATCCGTCAGATTGCCAGATGGAGAAGTGTGATTCATGACTCCAGAGAACACGTCTCCACTGCTCTAGAGTCCAGTGGCGGTGTGCTTTACACCACTGCATCTGACGTGTGCATCGTGCTTGGTGATGTAAGGCTTGGATGCAGCTGCTCTGCCATGGAAACCCATTCCGTGAAGCTCTCTGCATGCTGTTCTTGAGCTAATCTGGAGGTCTGTAGCAGCTGACTGCAGAAAGTTGGTGACTTCTTTGCAACTGTGCGCCTCAGCATTTGCTGACCCCGCTCTGTTTTACATGGCCCAACACTTCATGTCTGAGTTGCTGTCATTCTCAATCACTTCCATTTTATTATATTACTACTAAATGTTAACTGTGGAATATTTAGTAGTGAGTCAATTTCATGACTAGACTTTCACGGTACCACACTGGAATTCACTGAGCTCCTGAGAGCGACCCATTCTTTCACTAATGTTTGCAGAAGCAGTCTGCATGCCTAGGTGCTTGATCTATACACCTGTGGCCATGGAAGTGACTGGAACACCTGAATTCAATGATTTGGATGGCTGAGTGAATACTTTTGGCAATAAAGTGTATTTAGTTTACATCCTGCATTGCAAAACCTTAAGTGCCTTGGTTAAGTCTGCATGTTGCCTTCCATAATGTTGCCAGTTCAGTGATTTTTTTCCTCCTGTGAATAGGAATGTCTGTCTGTCTCTCTGTGTCCATGCTTGCAGATTATTCTACACGTCCATCTGAGTGATTGTGTACTGTATTGTGAGCATGCCCACCCTCCCCATGTATCTCTATAATCAGGGCTGGATGGCTCATTATTAACTGCAGCAGGCCACTCCAGTGACATGGAAGAGGGAGAAATTAGCAGCTGTCATCCAGTGATGAGTTCATTTCCTGACAGGCCTCTGCTCCGAAGAGTCCTGCTGCAGACGACCAGACGGCTGATGGAAACCTGCCGCTGAAGCTTAATTGGAGAGCCGGAAAAGGCCAGAGGGGGAGGAAGGGAGGGGCAAGAATGGAGAGATCAGGGTAAAGTCATAACTGTAATGTTAAGAATGTAGAGTTTTTACAGCAGTAATTCAACTTCTTTATCGGCTGTAGGCAGCTTTGTGGGTCCAATAGATGAAAGCAGTGCACAAAAAGTATAGTTTTGACATACTTTAATGTACTCCTGTAGTTTTTAGCAACCAGGTGCAGGTAGATATATGTATGCATAACTATTTTATCTTTCAAATTGTTATGCATAGTAAATTAAACTAGCAAGAGCTTCAACTGAAGTTAATAATGAACTTAATATGTTGAACTGAATGTAATCAGTATTTCTATGTTATATTTTGATATAAGTAGCACACATGATACTGTGCATGTGTAGTCACTCAGTCACAGTGATATTATGACCACATTCTGCAGTTCTCTTCAGGTTTGTATTGTCCTTTGTCTATTGTTTAGGCCTGCAGCTTTAAATATGGGTCACTTATTTTCTAATGCTTCTGTGCTGCAGCAGAATGTGCTTTTTAGCAAAACTGCACTAAAAAAAAAAAACCAAAACAAAGCAGGACACTACTGATTGAGCACCAAACTGCAGACAGGCAGCTGAAGACTCTTATGATAGCTGGTGGAGACCAAAAATGGAGATTCAAGAGAGAGAATGTAACTCAGGTCATCCCATGCTAATGCTAATGCTAATGTTCCTCTGAATATTCTGGGGTCTGTGGGAGGAGCTTGTCTGTTGGATCGGACCATGCAGACTGGCCGTCGCTCCCCACGACCGGGAACCCTGCGCAAGAACTGCAAAACTCACTCAAAACCTTACCGTTGCCCATTTTTCCTGCTTCTAACACATCGACTTGCTCCCTAATATATCCCACCCACTAATCAGTGTTATCCACTTCCCCATGATATACCTGATTCAATTAAAAAGTGGTTTCAAAAAATATTCCATTGCAACTAACTATAACTCAAGACATGATTTTCTTTTAATATTTATTTCTTTTTGAGACAGAGTGAAGTTGTTGACATTCGAGGCTATGATTCAATCTTGTTAGGTTAATGCCTTTACACTTTCACATAAGGATATCCACTTGCAATGTGGTATTTTTTTTAAAGCCTTCTACCACTCGGCTCGGTGCAAATGTGTAACATAGTATGATGGGTAATGCACACACACACACACACAGACACAGAAGCACTAACTTGCACGGTCTCCTTGGGGCAACTCTCATCACTCTCCTGGGCACAAAGGAGAGGGACAGGAGTGTGGATGGAGGTTTCTCTTTTTCGCTCTCTCTGTTTCTCTGAGTATGATAAATATGGCAATTCTGTTTAGTTGCCATCTATAGAAAACATATCAGCCTGGGGATCATTTCCTTAATGTCTCCACTATTAGTTTTGGCTTCCCTTTGGCTGTATTAACATGCCGGCTGATATGCTCTGTTTGTGTGTGTGTTTGTGTGTGTGTGTGTGTGTGTGTGTGTGTGTCCTCGGGGGCTCCAGGTACAATTCTATTAAACCAGACTTGTTTGTTTATTTCCTGTCTGCTTCCTTCTACATGTTCCCTGCTTGCTAGAACCCTGGATCCAGGGCTGTACATACATCCATGTTAACAATAGGCCGCACACGTATAGCCAAACGTACAGTCAGGATGCAGTGTTTGTTTTTTGTCATTTTTGTAGCTGTAAATCGATAGCTGTTTGAGGCAGTGGAAGCCACAGTTCAGTTACGGTTCATCTCTTCCATGGGAGTTGTTACGGGAAAATGGAGAGAAGGCGGGGAGGGAAGGGAGGGTATGTGGGGAGCCCTGCGTGGCTCTCTTCTCCCTTTCTCTTACTTTTCCTATGTGGCTCTGCATTTGTGTCTTTGATCATGTTAATCCCTGCCTAGCGCCCACCCCCCCAGTCTCCCTGCCATAGACTCACTGCCACACACACCTCAGTGCCTGACAGAAATTGACAGCCCACTCTATCCCACACACCCCCTCCAAAATGGCAAGCATTCTTCATTCCACCATTGAGCAGCTTACCCCAACCCCAAATAAAGAATGAAATAAAAACACTAGGCAGGCAGGCAGGCTGGCAGGCAGGAATTGACAGTCTGCAGCACTTCATTAAGGAATAGCAGTGATTGAAAAGGGATCTGATTAGCTCACTATGATGAGATAGCAATGTTTCAACCTTGAACCAGAAACAACTGTAAGTGCTTTTTAATTAGGCACACAACACTGAGGAATAGCACTTCATAACATATAAAAGAGAGAGTGAAAGACAGAGTGTCTCCAGCAGAAGGGAAAGCAAATGACGAAGCAAAGAGACGATCAGTGGGAAGCCTATTCCCTCTGCCCTTACCAGAACATCACTATTTCAACATTATGCGCATCTAGGAAATGTTCTCAAAACATTTTTTTTTTTTTTTATTTTTTTTTCCTTTTAGATTTAAAATTTTTTAAATTAAATAACCCTCTAAGGGTAAGTAAATTTTATGTGTTAAAATTTCCATTTTTAATTAAA
>VUQK01011403.1:43003-70898 GCA_015106715.1 Bujurquina vittata
ATTATTTAGAGTTATTTTTTTTTTTTTTTTTTTTTTAAAGGGTATCATAACATTTGGACGTGCACGTTCTAGCCGATGTAATTCCACGCTTACAAAAAAATAAACTCCAGTAGGAGCCCAAAATGCGTGAATTAAGACACCTAAAGCATTTATGTACCCACACAGTTCATTTACAGTATTATTTGAAATGAGGTTTTTTTTCTCTCCATCTCTGCAATAGCCCCTGGACTCCGAATGCATCAAAGACTGCAGTGTCTCTCTGTTCGGTGGCATTGACGCCATGTTGCAGAACGATCCCTGAGATGATAAAGAGAGGAAAGTGAAAAGTCACATCCTGTCACATCTCATCATCTCCCGGCTGAAATGTGAGGCTTGCAGGGCCTTGAGGGTGACATCCTCCATATACCAACACACCACAATGCAGTGACTGAAGGAGGGGGGTGGATGTATAGAGAAGAGAGAAAGAGAGAGACAAGAGGGGTGGAGCGTATGGAGGGAAACAGTGGAGGATTTACTAGTAAATAGGCCTGTGCAGAAGGAGCCGATCCTGTCCCTCCCTATCTCTCTGAAATTCTACTTTTCTCTCTCTCTCTGTCTCTCCCCCTCTATTTCTATCTCTCTCTCTCTCAATCGCTGTCGGTGTGAGACAGATACCCCAACCTCAAAGTGACAGGCCCTCAAACGACTTGGCGAGGAAACCAAGCATTAATTAAGTCATTGCCGGACTGTAATTTCCTTGAGAAGTGAAAAAATGCACGAGAAAAGGTTACTGAGACCTTTTCTGTGTCAAAATTACCATTCGTCATGAATATTAATGCACCTAATGAAGACAACCTTTGCTTCATCAAGAATGTTCTGGAGCAGGGTGCCACGCTGATAGACTCTCCCTGGCTGTTTTTCTCCTTCACTCAGGAGGGGAAACTGGCACGCACACACACACACACACACACACACACACACTGAGGTTTACCCATCTGAGTCACCTGCAAGTATCTTGGTCTTTATGTGGAGCATCACATCCTTTCAAAGGCAAGGAATCATATTTGACATGCTAGTTAGGAAAGAAAGGCGCATAAACACTAAAGCGGTAAGTAAGTTGTGTATTAATATTTAAAGACTTAAATGGTTTTGGTGGAGCTTTGTTATTTGAATGCTTTTCTATGTTAAAAAAACCAACATAAAGGGCAAGAATTTGGAAACTATAATTTATAAGACATATGTCACAGTAAGTACACCCTTACTCCTGAAATAGGAATTAAAAGGGTAATTAGCCGCTGGGCGCTGCTAAACATATGCTCTTCATTTAGTGATCATCAGCAAGTGTGAGTACCTTTATAAAAGCAGGAATTTTGGCAGCTTGCATTCAGGAGTGTGTTAACATAATGCCGCAATCGTCCCAAGAGTGGACATCCCGGCAAATTCACCCCAAGGTCAGAGTATTCTCAGAGAAATGACAATGTTCATGAAAAGCCTCTTCTCTCTACACAGAACATGTTAGCATAGCCTACGCTTGCAAAGTTGCATCTGAACAAACCTCAGGACTTCTGGAATAATGTTCCTTGAACAGATGAGACCAAAGTGGAGATGATTTGGTCACAATGCACAGCATCATGTTTGGAGAAACCCAGACACAGCATATCAGCACAAACAGCTCACCCCAACTGCCGAACACGGTGGTGGAGGGGTGATGATTTGGATTTGTTTTGCAGCCCCAGGACGTGCAGTCTTCGAGTTGACCATGAGCAAAGTGTTCTGGAGTGAGGCCATCTGTCTGACAGCTAATCCAAGCTGTGTTGTGCTGCAGCACCATGATGCTAAGCACAGCAGTAAATCGAGAACAGAATACCTGTTACCTTGCTGCTAGAAGCTTTGCTGCTAAATGTATATTAATGTAGATCGTCCATACTGTCTTCTTACTTTATTGCTTTTTAGAATAAGAACTTTTTCTGTATTTATTGTAGCGTATATATAATTTCTGTCTACTGTATCTGTTTTGCACTTTTTGTTCTATGTAGCACCCCTGGTCCCTGAAGGAACACTGTTTTGTTATATCTGAAATGACAATAAAACCTCAACCCAGCTAAACTGGTAGCTGGCCATTCATGGTTCTCAGAAGATAAATACTGTTTTCTGCAATGACTTTAAATGGTATCTGATGGCACCATGTTGTTTTCATTTTTGTTTTTAAGGCGAAAATGTTGAAATCTTGGCTTGTCATAAATCTGGCACAAACATTTATGCAGCCCCTCAGAATGAATTACAGCTATGTTATGTTTGTTTGGTCTAGTACTAGTTTTATGGCCAGAATATCTATAAAACTAATGATATTGCCACATTGTTCCCCAGCATTACGTGCACTAAACATCAGCATGTAACCATTACCATTGTGAGCGTGTTAAAATTTTAGCACTATAGTGTCTAAGCAGAGCCTCACAGAGCTGCTAGTGTAGAGCTGCTATAAACTCGTCCTGTCAGTCTCTTTGGTGCTCAGCACATTATTGCCTTTTTTTTCTTTTTATTCCAACTTGAAATCTAAATGATGTCATTTCCTGTGCACCACAGACCAGTTTTACAAGGACAAATCCAAAAGCTTAGTCTATGTACTGGTTGCTGGTGTATTTACACCGGGATTATAGAGTATTAAGACATGCTTTAAAGATTCATGATGACTGATTCTGATTTCACCTGAAACAACCAGACGGGAAACATTTGAATTATTCTTTTAAGTGCCACTGCTACACAGACACACACACACACACATGCTGTAGTCGCCACTACTCATTCACCATCTTTGCCCTCTTTACTCCTCAACGTCTCTCCCTCCCCTTGACACATACCTCTCATTAATTCAGACCTGTCATATCGACACACATATGTACGCGCGCGCACACACACACACACCGACACTCTTGGCATCCCTGCAGAAGGTGACAGCTCTGTGTTGAGTGACAGCAGCTCTGTCTGTCTGCTACAGGAAGATCTTCTGCTGCCAACAGTTTTGTAAAGTAACCCTCGACTGTCACTGCGAGAGAGGGAAGGGTCATCTATTCATATGTCTGCCTCCTCAAACTGTAAATAGCTTTCAGTGATGTCTTCCCTCATCCATTATTAACTGCTTTTGAATTAATGACAGTCTTTTATTTTGCACAAGTGGGATTGTTTGCCGGTGACTTATCCATCCAGCAGCAATTCTGCTCTTGCCTGTAATTAGAATGAGTTGAAAATTGAGGCATTCTCTTACAGCAGGATAATCTCTACTGTTGGAAACTTTTTCCTTTTAACTTGAGCCCAAATTTTTCTACCTTCTCAAAAAAGCTTAAATACTGTATGTGTGACTTGCTGCTCTTGCTTGCTTTACTGATGTCACTTCAAAAAAACAAAAAAACTGGGTTTCAAGAAATAAGTCCCCATTTAGTCTGTTTCAAGCATACACATGAGCATGAGCATGAACAAGCCCATGGGTCAGTGGCATCATATTATATCAGTAGTCGGTGCCAACGCACCTTAATGATGCAAACCTCTTGGGCAACCCCTCATTTCTCTATATTTTGCGAGGAACTTGGAAATAGATGCAGTGATTTAATGACTAATGTGGAAACATACGATTCCAATCAGCTTTCTTGACATTTCTTTAAATAGTCTTCAGAAATAGCTCTTCTTTGGATGTTTGCTGGCTTCTGTTCAGTTCTATCAAGACGATCCCACACTGCTTCACTGATATTGGGATCCGGGGTCTGGCGATGCCAGTCCGTGACTGATGGCGCTCTATTATGTGTTTTTCTATCCAGGTATGCTTTTACTGTACTAGCAGTGTGTTAAAGACTGTTGTAATGCTGTTGCCAATCAGCTGCTTTCCAGATGGTATTACATGGTGGATCAAAATCTTTTCTGTGATCAGAATTCCATCAATTTTCCCCAACACCACTGGCTGAAATAAATACTTTATTGATCCCAAAGGAAATTAGGGCAGCCCCAAACCATGATGGAGCCTCCACCATGTTCTACAGAGGGCTGCAGACACTCACTGTTGTACCTCTCCTGACCTCCTCTGTACATACTGAGAGTGACCAAAAATGTCAAATTTGGATTCATTGCTCCATCACACCTGTTCCCACTGATTTTCAATCCAGTTCTTGCGTAATGTGGCATACCTGAGGCTTTTCTCCCTGTTTCCTTTCCTTAAGAATAGCTTCCTGGCAGCCAATGAGACAGTTTCTGATGAGGTTCCAGTGAACAGCAGATGGATCAGCTGAAGGGCTGTTTCAGGTCTTTGCTGGATTTCTTTCTGTTTCTGTTGTCCAGTTTCCTCAGATGTTTTAAGGACACAATGCTGAGATGTGCCAAGTCTTCAACAAATATAGCTTAGGGAAACCCCTTGTTGGTGCAAAATTACTGTTATCTCTGGCATTTTTCATAGACTCAACTAAAGAAGTTAGAAAAAAATGATGTGTTTTTGAAACATTCTGCTAGAAGCAAAGTTCCTAATAATACACTCTAACCCCAGAACACCACGTGTATCATATTTGATACATGGGTTTTTGAGGTCCCTTTTCTTGAAAAACAATTTATACAATCAGACACATGCAGCCGTACTTCAAGCAATAAATTGCACAAAAATGGCAGATGTAGCAAAAATGATGCAAATTGATATTTAATTTCTTCCTTTTTTGTCAGAGGGTTCAATAAACACTCCAGCTTCAAATAATTTAAATACTCTAGCAATTATTTTACTGGTCGGCAGGATTAAAATAGGTTCTTTGCTAAGTTGCCTGCTATGTGTAGACAAAACACTGATTCATCCCTTGAGTTAGAGGGTTTTTGTGTTTGAAAGAGTCAGGGGTCAGTGTTCAGGTTAAGAAAACGTTCTTTTGAAAGTGAGTGAAAAAGCAGCCAGTGTCCAAAGAAACCCACGACTTTTAAAAACTACAGAAAATCTCAAGACTTTTGTACAGTACTGTAGTCAAGTAAGAAGCAATATCAGGTACCACTCCATTATCTTAAAGAGGACATATCATGCAAAATCCACTTTTTTAGCCGTAAATGCATTTTTTGCACTTTGAGCGTGTAGGAGTGCAGAAAATTTTAATGTATTCTCTCGCGGTGCTGCGTCGATATCTTCATATTCTTTTTGGGTCATAATTTTCAGTCTTTTCAGTTTTCTCTGTTCCCTGTTACATTACATTTACAGTTGCGTCACAGTGCTGTGCTGTGGAACTGCTAAACAAGGTCATGGACTTCTGGCTAAACAATTTCGTGAATCTGCCATTTTTTTCTCGCAGTGATTTTCTAGTCCACGTTCAGTTATGCGGAAGTTGCAAGTAGACAAGTCAAAATGTTCGGTTGTTGGATGTATTAACCCACACGATTCCTTACATCGCCCCCCGGCATCAGAGCCTCTTCACAGTGGCTGTTTCTCTGCCGGTAGCTAATCGTATCACTGCTATCAAACTACAAAAATGGCCGAACAGGGTGAAGTGCAACTCTCTGCGACATGGAGGCGGGTGGGGCATGAAAGGTCTCATTCACATTTGAAGAGGCCACACCAAAACGAATTGCTCTAAGACGAGCCTCAGAAAAAGTGTAAATCAGGGGTCTGTGGAGCTACAATAACGAGGAATTCAGACCAAAGCATTGCAGTCCTACTTTATATAGACACAAGTGAACGATTTACATATGAAAAGGAAGGATTTTAAAGCACGATATGTCCACTTGAATGTGCTTCTTCTTTAGCCTCTCCTTTCGCACCTTGGCGGTTGGTTTTGGGTCATTGTCATGCTGGGAGACCCATCCATGACCCATCTACAGTGTTCAGTCTGAGGGATGGAGGTTCATGTGCCCCCGTCCATTGGCCCCTCAATGTGGCGAAGTCATCTTATGTCCTTATCAGAAAAACAGCCCCAAGGCATCGTGTTTCCACCTCTGTGCTTGACTGTGGGGATGGTGTTCTTTGGGTCATACTAAGCATTACTCTTCCTCCAAACACGGCGGGTCGAGTTGATGCCAAACAGCTCGATTTTGGTTTCATCTGCCCACCGCACTTTCTCCCAAGGCTTCTCTGAATCATTTAGATGTTCACTGGCAAACTAAAGGCGCTACTGTACACGTGCCTTCTTGAGCAGGGGGACGTTGCAGGCGCTGCAAGATTTCAGTGCATTACGATGTAGTGTGTTACATCGTGGGGACTGTGGTCTTAACTGCCTTCAGATCATTAACAGCTCCTCCTTTCTGCTTTAGGGCAGGAGTATCTTTGACTGACTGATTGATTGTAATCTGTGTGCCACATGAGCACACAAAAAATCTGGGAGTCAGAATTTTGGCTGGTTATAGGGAAGCAATGACTTACATATGTAATTTATTGCAATGTGGTTTTTCTGTGTTTTTGGTTAGAACTACCATTGTTACTGGACTCACCACTGTGGTAGCAAATAATAAAGCTTTGACTTGTAACATGATTAACATTATGAGTAACATTAATCCAAACTATGATTTCTTAAGCTTAAAACAAAACCCAAAAAGTCAACAAAATAAGTGAAATCAAAAAAGCAGTAGTCCAGTCTTCTGCAAAGTCCTCCCACCTGCATTATGGTTTTGTAGGCTTTTGTCTGTTTTTCTACTTACTTGATGTGAAAAGAAACAAAAAATCAGCACACAGATTAACCTGTAGCATTCTCATTTGAACTGAGTGACCATTCAGAAGGCTCTCATCAAATGCAGTCTTCCTGTCTTACAGACTCAGCTCCCTATGACAGGAGAAACTAAAGACATTCCTGAACAAATTCCATATGTCAACCAAATAAAGTCTAGGTTATACTCAGCTGCTGACACGGACTGCTGGAGAGCCGACGGCCGAGTAGTCATTCCTGTTAAGCAGGGATTATACGGATGAAAGAAGTACAACAGGAATGACCACTCGGCCGTTGGGTGTCCAGCTGTCTGTGTCCGTGTCCGCAGCAGAGTATAATCTAGGCTTTATACTTCTTTGAGGTGGGCTTGAAGTCCACCTGGGCATGTTTAGTTGGTGGATTGTAATGTAAATTCTCCACCTGTGACCACCTGGTCACAAACAACAGGAAGGCACATGAACGTCTACACAGGCCATCGCGGTCACCATCTAATGACGATATTTACGTAACTGGAACCCAAGTGGGCTCGTGAATGTGGAAAATATAATTCCCGCTTAATCGGTAATCCACATCAGATTATCAGTGTCACATTGCAAATCCACAGGTGACACGATGAAGGGAAAAGAAAGACTGCCAAACACACAAGTGTAAGGTATGCTGCACAATATTTTAGATATTTTTGGGTAGATTTGTGTCTTTAAGGAACACGCTACATTTTGCAACCTGTGTGTTCATGATGTGAATTTGCACTGAGTTCAAATTTTAGCACTAGGACTGTGGAGGGTCTCTTGCTTCCCCTACGTGAGAAGAATAAAACTGTGATTTGTAGTCAGAAGTTCTGCCAAGGAAGGCCATAGCTGGAAGGCTCAGAGACTCACAAGACAGACAAGAACATACAGTAAATCGGTCCACCAAACGTCAAAAACACAGGGTTTTTTTTTTCATCATCTGATCCTCCCAACATCAGTCTAAAAGAGAAAAAAAAAATTAATTGGCCGTTTGGAGGCACAAGAAGAAAGTTTGCCTTTGTTGTGAATCTGCATAAGAGTCACCACCATACATTATCATGAATAATACATCCATATCTCCTCCATAGCCACGGGTGGTAGGGATTAGATAAAGCGCCATAAATAAGCTTCAAAGCCTGCTGTATGCCATTTTGTTACACCTCACCATAGAGGCCTTTTCTTTAATCACAAACTTAGCCTTAGCTAGTGGGGCCCTTTTGTTGCGATTGTGCTGGTGTCGCTATTAGTGCGGGGCAGCCCCGTCTGTACACATGTATTCATTTACCTAATTAACACGGAACTCACACTGGGAGTCAAATGAAAGCTACCGTTGGGGAGTCACGGAGAACAAAGCCTGGTGAGGAAGCCCGGCTTCCTACTGTTGCCAGCCACTGGATCACTGGAAAAAAAGCAGACACCCAGACAGGCCTTTGGTTGTGCAGTTTGTCTGAGACATAGGTGATGAACTGGCACAATTCTTAAAAAGTATTTTATTTACCATTTGTCAGTCAAAAGTTGCTTCTGCAAAGTACGCCATATGAGAAAAGGATTTTATGGGTTTTTTGTTTTTTGTTGGTAACTGTGGAAATGATACAAGTTGACCTTACATTACGAAATTGTAGCCAAGGTTCTTCTGTGATAGAATTTATGGCAAGTGTATCATTTATTGATAATTTATATTTACTGGGAACGCCTGACTTTACTAAAAAAAAAATCCCTGCTACAGTCAAAATGCAAACATCTTTGGATCTTTTGTAGCAGTAAATCCACTTAAATGATGAAAGTCCGTCTTTCCTCAAAATGCGGACGAGCTGAAGATAATATTGATGGCTGTCTGAAAGAAGAAATCATACAAACGTACCAGCCTCAAAACCATTTTGCCATTTTGACTTTTTTTAAATGTTTTTTTTTTGTTTGGAGACTTTATACATTTTTATATTTGTTTTTTTTTGCCTCAAACTCTTAATTTTGCAACCGCCTTAACTCTAACATGTGACATGATGTGCACACTTTGAGGCTTTGCTCAGGGTTCAGTGACCACAACAGATTAAATACTTAAAACCAATAACATACAGTGAAAATATTATTTACCGGGCTGAAGCTGATCATACTTGAATTAAAAGTATCCGACGGGGAATTATGAGCTATCAAATTCCCCATCAGAATATATAAAAATATCAAGTTGAGGTGAAGTGTGTGACTATTTCACCGGTTAGTTTCACAAATGACGAGAATTAAGTTTCTCTTTGTTAAACTGAACAATACTGTATTTTTTTAAAAGGGAACATTCAATATTTAGTTTCACATAAATAAACAAAGAAATTTGAGAAATTCAGCTTGCAAAGTCAAACATTAATGTTTCTGTATCGGGACTTTTACCTGATCCAAAACTCGCCATCACCTGTGCTGTTTTCCCCTTCTTTCTTTTATATTCTTCACCTGTGCTGGTGGCGCTCCAGATCCCCAATTCCAAATTTACTGTATTTTCCTGTGATGCAGGAATGTAGCGCATTGCTGCACTAAATTCCGTACAGTTACAAATCAAGCAGTTATGTTTTGATTTGCATTACGTATGTTCTTTAATTGCCTGCATGTGATAGGTGGATTGAACCATCCTGAACTCTTGCTCAGCTGACTTCAGTTTGTGTGGTGGGGCAAAAACAAATCGCAGGCCGGGCTACAGCTTTTGAGAAACGGGCATATAAGTTATATGCTTTCATTTTTACTGCGTGCAACATAACAGTAACCTGCCAACTGTGCCCATACTAGAAACTACAGTGCACTGCTGTTAACACAACACAGACTATTTGCAACATCTGCAAAGACAACAAAGCTAGTAGTGAAGAACCCTGGACCCAGCATGATGCTGAAGCTGAATGTAAGCCATCTCCAGCCAGGCACCCAAAAGCTTGATCTCCCTCAAAGCAGTGATTCGCAGTCAGGCTTGTACCTGTTTCTACAGTGGACGCAACATTTTTCCATTGTTCCGCTCCATTCCACCAACTTTGCTGTCGGCTTTGTGTTGCTATTCAAATGCTGAAAGAAAGATCTTTTGTATGTTCGCTGCATTATGATAGGGATTTGTGTCAGTGTGTGGGCATGTAGCCTAAGGTTTATATTGTTAACTGGTAATTATGTGACAGTGGATCTCAGGCCATGTTGCAGAGTAACATAAAAGTAATGACTAGACTAATAAATACTTTCTTCAGGGAGTAATTGCGTAACGTAATGCATTACTTCTTAAAAAAGTAATGCATGCTAAAAGTAAATACTTTACAGACTCTAGTGCCATGTTTGTCTCTTAGAAGGCGTTTGAAAACGGTAGATAACCACCTCTGCCTGTTAACACAACTCAGTGGTTATGACTGCCTTCAAGTTTCACCCTTTAGAAACTATGAATCTCATAAAAAAACAAATCTTTGAAACAAAGCCTCAAAATGTGAACAGCTACTGACTTCGGGTCTAAAATAACTCGACTGGTGTTAGAGTGACACAGGACTTGATATTAAGGAACGGTTAATTAGTCGGTTATCATACGCATTTCTTTGTACTCACTCTCAGACAGCGTGACATGTGACTACATCAGCTATGAATAAATAATATGCTCATCAGTTTTAGCCATCTTCTGTGTGTATTTTTGTTATATATCTGTTCTATGTTTAAGAATCCTATAGTGACACCATCTCAGCACAAACACACGTAATTAACATTTTACTTTTTGGTGACACTTTATAAGTCTTTTTGACAGTTGCCTGGAAACAGTTTCTATCTCTATTTGTGTTTATATCTCTGTTTTCTGTCTATTTCCCTCTGAGGTGGGTGCTGGGCTCACCATTTTGTGTTAATTTGAAGAGTTGGATGTCTTTAAGGACTGATTATCTTTAATTAACGCAGTAAGATAGATGCTCATTCTATCTGCCTCTTATCTCTGCCTTGTACTCTGTCAGGTAATTTTCATGGCTTATCACCAACTGCAATGTAATGACTTGAACTACCGGATCTGTATTATGTGAAAAGTTATACTATAATATTGTTTAAAAAAATGTATTCTAATTAACTTTGTAGAATAATACACCATTCTTTGCAAATTGTACATAAAATTATCCCATAAGCTGATACTCAAGTGTTTGCCAGTGGATTCTAGAAGAATGAACAATATACTGTATTGCAAATATCACCATCAGCATGGTTTTGAAATTAAATGCAAAACAGTGTTGTCTAATCATTGGTTGAGTAAAAATAATAAACATTTGACACTAACTGTTCATTAAAACTTGGTCTTTGAAATAAAATAACATAACTGTGTGTAATTCTACCTTATTGCCAAACAAAAAAGTGCTGATTATGAAGTATATTACATCCAATACACACTTTTTTTTAGAAATGTTTACTTCATTTTCTGAGTGCGCATGGCAGCTATTTGCACTGGTTAAGGATTTGGTTTTGGCAGAAACATTTGGCCTGATATCAAATGGAGTTTTCAGTTTGTTATTCTTCTTTCTGTCTTCAGTGTGACATTGTATCCAGTTTAAAAATCAAATATTTGTTTGTCCTAAATGTCTTCATGGGAAAAAGAAACTTTTCCACATCACTCTACGCAAAAATCTGCAAAAATAAAATAAAACAAGTTCACACAATGATTCAGTAGCTTGTAGAACCACCTTTAGCAGCAATAACTTGACGTCTCTCACACTGTTGTGGAGAATTTTGGTCCGGTCTTTGTGTTTGGTCTGTGAGTGACTCAGGTGTCTTCAGGTAAGTGTCTGTACACTAGTTGAACTTTTTAGAGTGGGCACTTTGTCGCTGTCTGCAGTTCATGACCATTAATGAATGAACGTTTGTTATTCTCGTGAATAGTTGATTGCTTAGTCCAGAGTAGATGTTTCTTAGGTGTGTCTGTTCAGCTTAGACAAGAATGTGCAGATCAAGTTTTTTAGCAACACAGATACTCCAGGTCACCAGTCTATCACAGGGTTAACACAGAGACAGGAAATAAGCTGCTATCCTATCCACACCTTCACAGAAATGAGTCATCAAGTCTTTAGAAACTGGATACTGGCATAAAGCATAAGCAGAACAGGAACACTCCACACAGAAAGGCCTCAGTGGACTAAAAGGACCCACGGCCGCCTTGCTTGTGCGGTCCCCATTAATGCATCTTCCAGCCACATTGTTGGATAGGTTTAAAATTAGCTTTCCAAAGTGACCACATCAAACAAAAGCTGCAAAGTGGCAAAAATATTCACTTTGTGCTTCTGTGTGTGTGTGTTTGTTTGTTTAAAAAAGCAGGCACAGCTCCATTTACCTGCTTGGGACAGTCTGCTTAAGCTGATCTGAGAACTGTGAATTAGTGCCCTTAATGGACGTGACCCCAACATTTCAAAGCTGTGAATGCTGCTTGTCCCCCCCCCCATAATTCTGAAACCTAACTTATAGACTTGCCAATTATTTTAACCGTTCCAGTTGATGGACTGTTTGTAACACTTTTCTCTTTGCTGGAGCAAATGTTTTCTCTCCCTTTTCACAGACTAATTTTGATCGTGGAGAGGATTCGGTTTTCTCTAGCCAACAATAGAGATCATTGTATCTTTCTGAATCCATTGTTGCTTTAAGCTGGAATTGATGTGCAGTCATCCCAACATACTGGGTTTGCTGGAGTGAAGTAAAAACAAACAGTGACAGCTGTTCCTGATATTATTCCTCCTCTTTCATGCAGACATTGCTAGCATAACTTCAAGGAGTTTGCTTTAGCAGCATGGGAGTGTGTCGTGAAATGAACGTGGGCGTATCATGCAGCAAAGCTGCAGATAGACCCCCTATCTCTTTTCACGTCACAATATCAGGCGAACAAGTGAGCTGGATGGTGAAGTGGACTGATAACAGAAAAATATTAGGTATGCTTATGCTTATGGCAACCAAAGTGCTTTTTAAGCAAAGGGAAGGGTTGTGGTTTTATAGACTAAAAAGGCCACAAGCTTATCCTACATTGTGTGTTTTGCACAATAGTGGGTTTGATTATAATGTTGATAACTTCTGCTTCTTCATGTTTTTAAGATGTGAACTGATGGAATTTAAAAGTGAGTCCTCAAAGAAAACATCCTTTTCTGACTTTATTAATATTCAATACCAGGACCAAGCAAAGTGGATTAATACATATACTTGCAAACTGTGGGAACTTTCTTCAGACTCGTTGTGTCTAATAAACTCAGATTTTCACAGTAATCAAACACTGGGCCAATAAAGCATGTCAGCAGTGTAATATTTTCACCTAAGAAAGTATAGGGTACATCCAGCTCCATGTGGGTGTGGTTTAGGGATAACCTCCTATTACTACCAAGAGAGCAATTGTGCCACGGATTGCATAACATAAGATAATCGTGTTTGTGATGCACACACACACAAACAACAGCAACAAAGATTAATTACGAGGGGCTGGATGTTGGATCAGCAGCCAATTATCACCTGAGGAGAGTCAGTTGGCCTTAGTCCGTTGGCAGCTATCTTTTCCTCTTCTCACACCTCTCCGGGAAACAGCCGCCCGTCAGCCCCAAGCAAATTGGATGAGGAGCCAGAAAACAAATTTTCACCCAAATACAAAGTGACAACAAATCTGGGATGGCAGTAATAAACTCTAATATAAGAAGAAGACTGAGGGATGAGGGATGCTGCCCGGTCAGTACATTAAAATGAGAGCGGAGGAGCGTGAGAGAAAGACAAGTGATCTGTTTAAACTTCATAAACGCAGGGAAAGTCCTCAGTGTTTTAGCCGTGGCTGCCAGCTACCTCCACAAGAACACCTGGGGCACCGGTGCTCTTATTCATAGTGTCAGGGATTTTGCTAGCAGATGTGGAAACACCAGAAAATAGTTTGAACGGGAAGGATAAGTGATCGCGCTTGTGGAAGAGGGGAAAGTGCAGCTTAAGAGAGACAGAAGAGGTGATGGACACACAGAGAGACAGACAGGCCGAGAGTTGTGGAGGGCATTGCATGTAATGTTGATTTCAGTGAACCCAGATTCGCCTCTCACCAGCGGCCTGACCTCCTCTGACTTGGATGATCCTTGTTGCCATGGAAACTGGCAAAACAAGTGTGACAACCCCCCGTATCTGAGTGATGAAAATGAACGTGGCCCCAGGATCAACACGCAGCCATATTGGCAAAAAATCAATACTTTCCCCCTCCGTCTTGCATCGGTCCAGTAAACTGTAACATATCAATCCATATGTGTGCACGATCTACACTAATCCCCCCCCCACACACACACACACACACACACACTCACGTTTGTGTGAGTTGCGTGCGCGCATGTGAAGAAGGGAAAAAATACTGCATTGAACAAAAGCTGCCCAGTGTGTTTGAACTGCTCCATTAAAACAATCTTTGTTTTTGATACAGACACGGAGAAACAGAGCGAGCTGACTGAACACAGACTGCATGTCAGTCTAAGATTGAGCTTTTTTTTGTTGTTTTGTTTTGTTTTGCTTTTCTTTAAATTCTGTTTCTCATTACCGCGCCGAGCCTCAAGCAGTGAGGGGGGAAAAAAAAACCCAACAAAAAAAAACTGAACCAGAGCAACTGTGCCTGAGCCCAGGGGCCCCCAGGAGCCACAGGGGGTCCCTACTTTGATGGAGGCCTGAGCATCATTAGAACAGATAGCACGATGGGGTCAGAAACACAGTTACTACCGCACTGCTTCTGCAGACTCCTAGCAGCACTCTCACTGACAAACACACCAGACACCAGAAAGTATTTCCAGCTAGCTGTTTGCTGAATTATGATGTTTCAAAATAGAAATAAAAAGTCCTAATCAAACACCTTTGATTAGAGTACGCTGGATAAATAATGGCAGCATTGTTGAGCTTTAAAGTACGGGCAAGATGGATAAACAAGATTAAAGAAAAGACCAAAAGAGCAGGACTTCAGAATGTATGGCAATGGGCTTGCAGAAAGCAGAAATTAATTATGTAACCCATCAAGGTTCTTTCCGAAAGTTCACTGTTCATGAAAAAATGAATGTGGGCTACCACTGCCTTTATAGGCCTCATAAAAATTATACTGTTGTACTTAAATTTTTTAATAAAGTGACTGAGAACATTTAGAGAGACTGGCATATGTTAATAAGACTGAGAAGAGCAGCGAGCCCAAACAGCATCGGGGAGGAACGATCTGGCTCTAAACCATCCCTGGTTCTCAAAGGTCAACCATATTTTTATAATAGCAGCCCTATGGCCAACTCTAAATCTGTCCCCCGGAAAATGGAAGCCGTCCAATGAGAAGGCGCAGGAAATAAAATCCAGTACCTGTGCGAGGCATTGTTACGACACGCTCTTTACAAGTGGGCACGGTAGAAATATGAGACCTCTGTGTTTTATAGGCTGGCTTTAAGTAAATTTCTGTTGTAAGCGTGAACGCAGTAGCAAGTGTTACTCTCTTACTCGTACATATGTGGGACTTATCGACACATGTTTTTGCGAGATGATGCTGCTTTTCATGCTGCGCTTCAGTATAAAATCAGGGATAAATCTAAATGTGAAACTAACTACTCCTGCAACCACGTTTTTGAACTGAGCTAAATTCCAAGCTAATGTTGTGTGAGATCGAAAACAGTCAGAAAATCGGGGAAAAAATGGCTCAGCAATGTCATTCATTCTCAGTCGTATAGTTACCTGAATTTTTCTAACAATCACTAACATTGACGCTACTACTAAGCTACTAATGACATTAAACTTAGCACAAAAAGTAAGGAAAGCTGTGAATTTGTGTTTGGTTATTTCCTTATTGCTTCTTGGCAATAAACCTAATACTGTTGGAAAGCCTGCGTATTATTCCTTAAATGGAGCCACATTTGTAAGAAAAATGCATTTGTGGGTTGAGCAGCAGAGTTGAGTATGTGGGCTGCACCCATGAAAAACTTGCCAAATCTTCTCTGCCAAATCCAAACAGTTTATTCTGCTATTCACTCTTGTTTGGTGTCTTTTATTGGATTGGACAACTGAAAGCTGAAGAAAAAAGACATAATGGCAATTTAGTAATTTATTCATTTAACAAACAGCCTGGGAGCTCCTCCTCATGCTGGTCACCAACTTGGTCACGCCCTGCTGTGGGACGGCATCCCATTTTTCAAATGTGGCTGTGGTGGTCACTCTGGCACAAATACATCAAGCTGATCCCACGAGTATTCAGTGGGGTTGGGGTCAGGTCTGCAGGCCGTTCCATCATCTACACTCCCAGATTTTGGAGGTAGCCTCTGACAAATCCTCTCTGTGGGGGCGAATGTTGTCAACTTGGAGGATGGAGTTTGGTACCAGACTGTGGCGATATGAGACCGCCACTGGTTGCAGAATCTCATCTCGATATCTGAGATTGCCTCCAATGATGACAAGCCTGATTGTCAGCGCCTGGGGTACCAAAAGCTCAAAACAAGAGTCAGCAGCAGAATAAAAGCTGTTGGTATTGGCAGAGTTTTTCATGAGCACAACCCACATATTCAACTCTGCTGCTCAACCCACAAATGTGTTTTCCTTACAAATGTGGCACCTTTTAAGGGGAAACAAACAGGCTTTCCAGCAGTATAAGATTTATTCCAACAAAGAAATAATCAACCAAACACAAATTTCCTTCCTTTTTGTGCTAAGTTTAAATCACGTAAATCTGTGTCAAGCAAAACCCCCGAATGTGATTCAGTCTGCAACAGTAGCTGTCCTTGTATCCCTGAGACACTGTCCTTAGGCGGAGCTAAGGACACAAATCTGCCCGTGCACTCAGTGCAGTGGAACTTAAAAACTTCTTTTCCGTTTTTGCCCTCAAAAGAAAAAAAAAAATACATAAAGAGACAGTCCAAATAACAAGAATAATGGGTTTTATCTAACCCGGTAAACTTGGCAACAAGCCTTGACAATATCCCCCACAACACACACACACACACACACACACACACACACACGCGGTGGGGGTGGGTGGGTGAGAAAAAGAGAGAGAGAACGAGAGAGTGAGAATTACACAGAATGGCATGCTATGAAAAAGCCAAACAAACAATAATTTTGCAATACTGCACAAATAGAGCTTTCTGTTACAGTGAAAACAACAACACTACAGCGTGCGTGTGCTGACAGAGTAAGCTGCAGATAGGTGGTAGTGATGGTGAGTCCTACCGCCGCTCAGCAGAATTAATAAACATTATGATATGCCCAAGTTAGGCTGAGGGACTGGAAGTATTCCTATAATTACTAAATTATTACACAATTCTAATTTACCCTTCATGATATCACCATTTGAAACAGTGTGTGTGTGTGTGTGTGTGTGTGTGGGAGTGTAAAATGAAACCCCAAAGCCTCTTTTTGTCCTGTTTCTCCATGTTTGTCATTTATATTGAGTTTGTGATCATAACTAATGGTGCCTGTAATATTTTGCTTTCAAGCTTGCGATGCCAGAGAACGTAAATCTGCGGCACACGTAAGGATCAATACCGAGCTGCACTTCCCGACGTCTGTCAAAGGAATTTGGTTTCCCCGTGGGACGTCGCAACGATGATGAGTGGCAGTCGTCAAAGAACGAGTCACCTGTCAGTCCTTGTGTCTTCGATTTAAAAAGCTGATGGGAATACCAAGCGGATCCGAATTAGCGGGCAATAAATTATCGCTCTCTCCTTGGTCAGCATCAAATGAAGTCAAGCACAGTTTGGAGGTTAAGCACACTACAGACTGCGTGTAAATAAAGACGAGGCTCTCACAAAGCAACACATCCACAAAATTCTTTCATTACAACAAGTCATTCGCTAATCAGTCAACAAGTAATCACTAACAGTACATAATAAACAACACACCAGAGATTCATGACAGTTGCTTAGTTGTTGATATTTGACTTTTAGGATCACCTGACTTATCTGTTTTTATTTCCAGGTTGGAAAATATGCTGGGTGTTGATGTCCGGGCTGTCGGGATCTCTGAAGGGTTTTCTGTGTGCATAAATATTTTTGTGTGTGTGTGTGTGTGTGTGTGTATGTGTGGGGGGGCTGTGATGAGACCCTGTCTCTGACACAATGTTGCTCTGTTAAGGTCAAGCCCTACAGAATGTCAGGGATGATGACACGCACTGAAAGGTTTCATCTAATCCCTCCATTTCCCCTCTTCTCCTGCGTCCCTCCAATCTGTCTGCCCGGCTTCCATCTCCGGCCTCGCTCACTCACAAGACACGACAGACATATACTGGCCTTCACCTACAGTCTGCATCAAAACTCTTCGTGGGTGTGTGTGTGTGTGTGTGTGTGTGTGTGTTTGTGTTTAAATAGCGTCAAGCCATGCCATCCCACAAGTAAGGCCAAATCAGAACTGCCCGAGGCCACTGTCTCTGTGTCTGCATGGCTTGCCTGGTCTTTACAACCCGCTGTCAAACATCTTTGCTTCATTCCTCGCCAGCAACACATTTACTTATTTTTTTCCAGGTCTTCAGCTTATGCTTTCATATAGTAGGGCCCGCACTGGAACAAGCAGCAATTGCGAGCAAATGAATGCAAGAAAAGTAAACTCACCACATGTACAACACTGAAGATTAAATCAATTACACAAAATGCTTTGAGGTAACAGTAGAAATGGAATTTATTCCTCATTTACAAGTCAACAGGTGGTTGATCTTTTTGATGCCAAATGTTTTGCATTTTGGGGGTCTTTATGTGACGCTCCCATACAGATAATAAACGACTACTGACCCCCCCCCCCTCGCCAAAAATGCAAACATCGGTGGGTTCAGAGGTTTACAGGAAAACATTAGCAAGCCTCTGTTATTTCAGTTATTCTCATATCTGATCCCCCCTCTCCCTCCACGTGTGTTTGAAATACTAAACTTTAATTCCACTTCTATTCACCTCCACAAAGAACTCCTTGTGACATTCTTTAGTTTCATGTGAAAGCAAATCTAATTCTGTTATTTCTAAACAGTGTCAAATGAATTCAATTAAGCTGCCATGAAAAAGAATGTTATTTACACCTTATGAGATTACCTGGACTTAATTTCCTGGGGTTTTAAATAATTGACAAACAGCATGCGCGTACTTAACTAAGCCTCATATTATGCGCACAGCTGAACATGTCATCAGTTAATCTCAATGCTTTTTACTTCTACGTTTTCCCTCCTTTTTTCCTCTTTTTTTTTCCCCTCGCTTGGCCGCGCCATAGTTAACACTTATTAAATTAGCAGTCATCCAGTGATCAAACAACAACCCTTTTCCATCTAGCTGACTGAATGACGGCAGAGGTCTCCTCAGCATCTGGTGAGTTGCCGAGTTCAGTGCAGATAAGCACGGAAGCTGTGCTAATTATGATATTACAATTCCAGCAAAGCGTTTTTCTGAAAGCAGTACCGGTTGGATTTAACACTGATAAGCAAAGAAACAATGTTGGATTCAAGACGCCTGGTTTCCCCCTGCACCTTCTCAAACTGTCATTTATCCTCACATCTCTGCGGATTGGTTCTGGAAAAATGGAGGAATGGCGAAGATGGAGAGAGCCAAGGGAAAGGCAGGGGGGGGGGGAGAGAATGAAGGATTATATAAAGAAGAAGCAGCACTTGACGGTAACTGGCTGAGATTAGCGCCTTAGGGGTACAGCAGTGGCTGTGATTTTGATACTGCGCCCCCAGCTAAACGCTGAAGGCCGCTTTGCCTAGAGGAGTCTGCCTTCACCCACAGGCAGTCAAAGATTGTTTTCTTACCAGCATCTCCTCCTCCTCCTTCTCCTCCTCCTCCTCCACTCCACAGACACCTGTCATCTCCTATGTCAAAACTCCACACAGAAAGGAAAAGACAACGCAAAGAATAAACAAAAGAATCATGCTTTTTTTTTTAAAAAGGCACACTCTGCATACAGATCTGTGAGGGTGAGGGCCCAGGCTTCACCTGCAGCAGCCTGAGCCAAGCGTCATGATGATCCTGCCGGCTGCTTATGGTGAAGTCGGAAGCAACTGCATCATTCTTTTTTTTTAACCTTCAAGTGCGTGTTATTAATTTAGCACCAGAAACACACTTGGGTCTGAATTCCCTCTGGTTTTTTTTGTGCACTTGCACAATAACTATTAACTGGATGCAAATTCTAAAGAAAATTCTATGCAAGGCTTTCATTTCAAATCATGATGTGCAACAACAATCCCTCATCTTTTCAGCAGAGCGCCACTTTCAAGACACAGTTCATGGTATAAGAATGCTTTAAGATTGTTTATGCATTCTCAAAATGTGCCTACAGTGCTAAGATTGAATGAAAGATGATGAAGAATTAAGGGCTGAAAGCTCATCTTTATCTTTACCACACTTAAACTGGACCATAAAGTTTAAAGCTGTAATTTATCAACATTTCTGAGCTTTCATTCTGAAATTATTTTCAACTAAATGACCAAATCTTCTTTATATAAACAAAGTCTTTGTGGCCCAACTGAGCTAATGACTCGGGTCAATATATTGTCATTTGGTTTGTGTGATAAATAGTGTAAAAGAGAGGGTAAGCAGACATCATCAGCTCAGACAGGACATTGAGATGTTCCAATTAGCCTGATGAGATAATCAGACTGAATTGCCATTTCATGAAGATATCCGATATTTGGCAGCGAGCTAGAGGTCTGGGTCCAGGCTACCGTGAAGCGTTTCAGTGGATTTTTGTGGTTATACTTCCTTTGTTTCCCCCTCCAGAGTGAGAAAAAAAAGATAAAATCTAATTTGAGCTCATGCTGGCTTAGGAAAAAATTATTTTTTTTATCAAATCTACTGTGAGTGACCTTTGCCACCTTGAGCAAACACGGCTGCCTGAGTAACAGTAAACTGATCCTGGTGTGAAGTGGCCCTTGTTGTCCGTGTAGTTAAGCAGAAGTATGAGATGACGTGACACTGGCAGCAGTGCCAGGCGGTGTTGTTGCAACCAATGGGGGGCAGAGGACACAACAGAGAGTAATGGCTGCTACAAGTCATCAGCCTCACAGAGATAAAAAAACAAAACAACAACAACAAAAAAAAACACCGCCACATTTCATCTGCCCTGTTTTTCTCCATTTTAATTCCTTCTGTTTGTTTGTTTGTCGACCTTGCCGTGTCAGCTGACCTTCCTCTATCCAGGACCCCGAAGAGAGAGGGGAAGGGGGTGGGGGGGGGGGAACAATAACCAAGATGCTGACATTTCTGTACAGAGAAGGAACAAACAGCTCATACAAAATGCCCCCCACTCCCCTCAGACAAATTTACTCAAAAATATGTGTGTGTCTTGAACGTCCGGGGCTGTCCGGCTCTCAGCCACCATTGCCAAGGAAGTGTCATGGTGTCGTGACAACTTCAGCGACTGCAGTGCGATGGGTGACCCTCGGCCGGCAGAAGGGGGGCGCTGAATCCCCCACCCACCCTGGATCCTGACAGATGTCATATACCTCCTCCATGGGCACCTTCTGTTTCCTGTTCACCTTTCTCCATCCTGCAGCGTTAGGGCTCCTGTCTCCACCTCGTCAAAGCACACACACACACACACACACACGCATGCAGCACGCACGCACACACACACACACAGAAGGAGATATAAACTTGACCGAGATGGAGTTTTAAACACCGATGTTTGTAGATTGGCAGCGCTGATACTGCAGATGATTATGACAAGCAAATATAACAATTTAGCAGTTTCCATCTCAGTTTCAAGCTGGATTCTCATCATCTGTTTGCACTATCTATTTATGCCTTATTATTATTATTATTATCATTATTTTTACTATTTGCTTTTTACTTAACACAAAAAGGCAAGCGTGCATTCCACACTCCCTGGCATTCATATCGCCTTCTCAGAGGATGTTTCCTGTTATTTACCAAAGGCTTCTCTCTGAGAACAGTTGGTATTTTAGTCTTAGCACACCCCACTCAAAACCTGTTTGCACAGATTTTCCCCATCATCCTTCAGACCATAGTTTGACAGAAACACTTCAACAAAATGAGATTCTGCCTCGTTACATTGTCTTATACTGTTACATCAAAAGTGTCACCAGCCCACTCCATGAATAACAAGTCTAACAAACCAAAAAGCCTTATGATATTAGATTTCCATAAACCTTCTGCTGGCTGCCTCCTCGCGTGGATTGTGTATCATCCACTCAAAATGCTCTCCTAGATGGAAATGTGTGGACTAAATCTGATCATGGTGCTAGATAATGTTCACTTCTCACTGCCGAAACACAGACTTGAGTAGGAAACGGAGGGGATCCTGTGACTAACCCATCAATCACGGTGACGTTTTGCTCAAGTGATGGATATTCTAATTTCCCTTTTATATACAGGTGCACAGGATGGATGGATGACGATTAATGGACGGGCGAGGCTGTTTCCACAAAACAAAGGAAAAGACGGAGCGTGGCCCGCGGCGTCACTACAGAGGGCAGAGAGCTACATTTCCCTCTGTTTTGAAGATGATACCTCACATTTGGGACTTGATGTCCCTGTAAACACGTAGAGACAAAGTATACATCCCGAGGTGACAAAGGTGTTGCTAACACAACAATTGCCTTCCCTCTACAGGGACCTACAACAGGTTCTGCAGTCAGTTCTATGACAGCCCTCGACACCTTCACCTCACCTCATTTTCACACAACCTGTTTCTCGCTTTCTGTCATTGCTATCACCTCCATAATTATTCCTTAACTTTCAGCCCACCTCAGACTGCTTAGACTGTAATTTTTTCTTAAACATCGTCCTCCTTGAGCATCTCTATCAAACTCTTCAAAGTCAAAATTGTGCTAAAGATCGCTTTGATGAAATCTTCAGGCCCAAATGCCTCATTCTTACTTTCCCAAGCGCAGCTTCTTTTTTTTTTTCTCTCTCTCTCTTTCCCTCTCACAAACACATCTTTCATTTTGGACTTGCCATTTATCTGTTTTCTTAGACTGCACACGCCATGCTGAAGGTGTTTAGCTGCACTAATTGGCCAAAGTCACTGCTGAAATGCAGTTAAACTAGAGGATTTTAAAAAAAAGAGAGAAAGGAACAATATGAGCCCTCAAAATTAAACTTTGCATAAAAACACAGCACAACAGAATTTCAAATGTATCGCAAATGTTAAAAATGGTGTTTTCGCTGCACTGAGACGAAAAAAATTTGCATTCATTTCAACTATTTAACTGGACTATTTTGCAATGACTTTGCTCATTTCAGGGCTTTTTGTTGGACGTCAGCTGCAAAAGCATTTCCCCAGTGGATTCGAGTTTTTCCCTTCACAGCTGACATTGAACATGGGCATTCGTAAACCATCCAGCACTTGAGACTTTTCCTAAGACTTAACAATCCAGCCTGAGATCTCTCTCCCAGCTCTGTCCTTCTACCTCTAGCTCGCTTTATCTCTCGCTCTCCCACCCTCCCTCCCTGTCCAAAGCTGTCCTCCCAGCCATCTGTCATGTGATGTTTATAGGCCCTTTTGCTTTTGTGTCCTGATGACCACTGTCACAGAGAGCTACCCATTACCGATGCGGCCTGATGAACGATGTTACCCAGACGCATTGCTGACACCCTTGTGTCCTTGGCCGCAGAGATGCTGCCTCACTAGCCAACTCGGGCCAGTAAAGAATGAGGACGGGGGGACCTGGGGGAGCTGGGCTGAGGACCTGTCCGTCATCATGCCGACAGGATGTTCATATTTCCCCTTGTTCCCACCACCATCTTTCCTTTCCTCTTTATCCAGCCAATGGAAATGCGGGGCTGGTCAGCCTGGTGATGGTGTTGTCATTAATCCTGAGGTGGTGAATAGCGCCCTTGCCTTTCACCTGAATGTATATCTACATCTGAACAGACCCAGTGAGGGATCCTCACGCCCCTCCTGAGGCCACAAAAGATGCCCTGAAGGGTTAATGTAGGCAGAAAGACATGATGAATGTTACTGAGTGTGATTTTATCCGTCAAATAGAAATGTTACTGCTTCTTTTGATCTTTTATTTGATATGATTTAAGGTGGTACAGTGTGTTAGAATAATGTTTCATCAGTCTGTTGTGATGGTTGTGAATGAAAATTGCTCTAATATGATTAAATCATCATTGTTACACATGTGTGGTTTTCTTGAGCTGCTCTTGAATGTGACCACTGCCACGCAATTATCATTTGTCCAAAACCACCTGGGGTACCATGTTTGATGTGAAGGCCTCTGCTTTTCTCACTCAGAACTCTTTATTTTGGTAAAATGTTCAAATCAGGCAAAGCTTTGTGCAAAATATTTGTAGATGTCTGGCTTGTGATTCATACATTTTAGCATACACAATAATCTGAAGAATTTTAGAATTAGAGGTTAGAAATAAATATTTTTATTTATCCCTGAACTTCATGCAGAGTGCAGTAAATGGAAACAATGCGGATCAGTTCAGCAGTTTAATGTGCCTTTAAAAGAATTCTTCTCAGCACGGTTTTTCAAGGTTCTTGGCAGGTACGTTGCTTGGAGCATCTTGAGGAACTTGCACTAGCTCTTATGTGGATTTAGGACGTCTCAGAGTCTCTTCATGTAACTACACACAGATAATGTTGAGCTAAGGGCTCTGTGGAGCCCGGGCCATCTGTTGCAGGAGGCTGTCATGGTTTGGGGTTTTTGTCATGGGTTTGGATCTTGTTTTCATTTTGCAGCTCTACTCCATCGTGCTTCAGTGTTTACCTTTTCAGAGTGTCCTGCTTTTCCTGGTCTATGTCTCCCTGTGTGTCCATGTGTGCCGTGTCTTTGTGTTAACCAGTTCCTGTTACATCTTTTTAATCACTTCCCTTGTGTGTCTTTTCTTGTTTTTTTTTTGTCATTGTTTCTTTCCCACACTTTATGACTGTTTTGCACATCCTGAATACTTTCCCTGTGTTCTATTAGTCAATTCATTTTTGTGTATTTATAGTCCTGTCTTTTTCCTTATCACTTCATGTTTTCCAACCCTTTGCACACACACGCGCACTCGCACACACACACACACACACACTTTGGGTCTCTCTAGTTCTACCGATTTTGCTGTAACCTTCCACTATTCCCGTTATCTTGTTGATGCGCTTTTGAGAATAAACTGCTTAAGTTTAACTTCTTAGATTTTTTTTAAAATATGCTTTTAAGAGGCTTTTGATATTAAACTTTGAGTTTCATTGCCTTGGTGTGTGCATCCTTTCCAGGTCTTAAATTTCGGAAATACAACCTCAAATGAACAACAACACATATCACACCACGTAATGAATTATTTAACAAAGACTGAGCAAGAAAGCGGAAACAAAGTGTGAAAAAATAAGTACACTTGAAGATTTAACAGCTTCTTGTGCAGCAATGACTCAAAGTGTCTGCATGACTTTATCATCTGTATGATTAAGTCATTATTGAGAGACTGTGAGTGACTTTTTTTTTCTTTTTTACAATGTTGCTTCATATGTGGGGATTTGTTTATGCACAGCTCTCTTAAGGTCCCACCACAGGATTTCAAAATCAAAGGTCTGGAATTTGGGCCATTGCAGCATCTCGATTCTTTTCTTTTTCAGCCATTCTGTTGTAGATTTGCTGCTGTGCTTGGGATCATTGTCCTCTTGCATGATCCAGTTTCAGCCAAGCTTTAGCTGCTAGACAGCAGACCTCACATCTGACTCTAGAACACTTTGCTATACAGAGGAATTCATGGTCGCCTCAAAGACTGGTCTCAGGCTCCACGGCTGCAAAGCAAGCCCAAATCATCACCCCTCCACCACCATGTTTGAGAGGTTTGTGCTGCTATGCTATGCTGTGCTGAGCATTATGGCCAAACCTCTCCACTTTAGTCTCATCTGTCCAAAGAATAGTGTTACAAAAGTCTTTGTTCAGATGCAACTTTGCAAACCTAAGCTGTGCTGCCAGGCTCTTTGTTTTTAATAGGAGGCTTTGTCTCGCCAACCTTTCCAAAGAAGCCACACTTGTTCAGTCTTTTACTAATTGTACAGTCATGAACTTTAACATTTAACATGCTTACCTGAAGCCAGTAGAGTCTGAGATCTAGCTCTCTGGTTTTTCTCAAGTTCTCTAAGGATTTCAGTGTGACCTTGGGGTGAATTTGCTGGGGTGTCCACTCCAGGGGAGACTGGCAGCTTTCTTGAATGTTTTCCACTTGTGAATAATCTTTATCACTGTTGAACGATGGACTTTGAAATTGTTTGAAAATAGCCTCATAACCCTTCCCACACTGTTGGGCTGCAACACTTTCTTCTTTAAGGTCATTATTGATGTCTTTCCTCCTTGGCTGCAGCACCTGGCTGTTGCTTCCCCTCTCAACTCCTATGGAAGCAGTAAGGGTGGGCTTCATTTTTCACACGCTGCTTCTGCATTTTATCTTAGATTATGTTAAAAAAATAATGACGTGGTGTAAGATGTCATGGTTTATAATTTGCCTGAGGTTGTACTTACCTAATTTTAGACATGCTAAGATTATTTTTTATTATGTCCTGATTTGCAAAACCTTAGAATTGAAAGAGGGCGTACTTTCTTTTTTACCTTGATTGTAACAGAGGCCTTTTTCTTCAAAAGATATGTCTAGGTGACTCTTTTGAGGGTTGTGGGCTTATAATATTGCGTGATTTCTAAGAAACTTAACATCTTAAGTAAACTTATATTTTGTATGGTATTATAAAGAAAGATTACAGTTGCTGAAACAAAAGCCATATAATGTAAACCAGCGGTTCCCAAAGCTAAAGTCAGATTCTAAGGGGTTGCTGAAAAACTTCTAATACGCATATAAAATAAAATTAATTAATTAATTAAGATCCTTATTTCTTCATGCTACTCTTTTATTATTTTTTTTCCACTGTAGAATATTAGAAAATGTCACCTTTTCAAGGATTTAATTTGAAAAAATAGTCAAATGTGCAGGAATTTATTTGTTTGAACTGCTCAGCTGATATATGCAAAGTGTAACGTTCGGTCGTTAGAAGACATTGCTTAGCATTAACAGGCCACAGTTAAAATGTCACCTCATTTATTATCTAAAACCCTTATTTTTTTGTTTTTTATTTGGCCAAGAAATCACTGAATCACAGTGACCACACACACAAAAAAAGATTATCCTTATTAAATGCAGTCTTTTGGAACAGAGGTTAAATGGATGAAATGGTAGAAAATAGGGAATTCTTAGAGCGGGAATAACACTGCAGATAATCCTTCTACAATACTGTAACATAATGTGAACAATCTGTTGGACAAAATAAAAACCTCATTTAATCAGGGGGGGCCTTCTCTCCTCTTGTGTCACTGTTCCTCTCTCTCTCTCTCTCTCTCTCGCTCGCTCTCTGAACGTCTTTATTGGCCGGTGAAGCTGCTGATGAATTCTTAAGCAGATCACACTGATAATTGTATTTCATAACTGTCAGTTGTGCGAAGGCTGCCAGTGTGCCCAGGAGCTATTTGTGTCTCACTATGTCCTCCACAAACCTTCCCTCTTCCCCCACCGCCTCCCCCACACCACACTTTGTCCAACCCCCCCAATCACCAGGGATGTGCTTACTGTCTCCAGCCCCGAATTACTCAATCAGGAGGACACATTTACGGATGACACCTTTATTACAATTAATCAGGGGAACTTGATTAAGAAAGTTATTCCTCCCCTTCATTGAGACTTACACAAGTGGTGCTGCTGCATATTGTAATTTATGTCCCACTGAGCTCTCCCTCCACTGATAGACAGAAAAGCCGACAGATTGCCAGCCATACTGAGACACGCGTGGACGTTTGTGTATCTGTGTGTGAGGGTAGGTGCGGATGCACGCCTGTCTACATATCCAGAAACACATGCGCAGCCACAAACACATCGCCCTATCATTCTGTCACACACAACTCACAGGTTTTGCAAAGAGTTAAAATAAATGACTTTAATTGGCTGTAGAGACGTGCTCGCTAAAGGAGACTTGAATATTCCATTTCCATTTCCCTTTCCTCTTGTCTCGTTTCACTCTCCCTCGCTTTAACACACACACACACATACACAAACACACACACACCCTTGAATGAAGCCATCTCTTTACCTTTACTCACAGTTCCTGGGTCTGCTGTGGCTAATTAGTTGAGTGGGGTTTTAGGTTTGGTAATTAGGCGGAGGTAGGAGTGATGGGGGCTCGGGGAGTTGGGGAGTTGAGGGGGTCTGACTGACTTGCAGAGAAAGAAACTGGACTGTCTAGATCCTGGCAGCACCGAGCAGCCAGCCAGTGTCCCTTAGGTGCCTGGAGGTAGACTACCATCCCACACTAAGAAGGTGATGTCTTTGTTATGTGGCACATAACAAAGACATCACATTCTTAGTG